>CAIGRB010071412.1:23016-39309 GCA_903798255.1 Fraxinus quadrangulata | reverse complement strand
AAAATAAAAAATAATAATAAATATTTTTGGGATGAGTAAAATCAAGTGTTAAATATAAAGAGCTTGTTGGAGTATTACAAAATTTTAACTCTCTAAATTTATAGATACTCTTCAAATGATAGAATATATTTTTTTTAAAAAAAATAGAGATTCTCTCGAATATATCCTTACTTTTGTATTTATTATAGGTTTACTACTAACGATAAGGCGAGTGGGACCCTAGAACACATGCTATTGATACGTTCAATTCAACTACCTATTGACCAATTCACCTACCCAATTCACCTACCTACTAGAGTTAATTGTCCTAGTAATCTTTGGACTTATGTCTGTACTTTTTATTATTTATTTATTTATTGAAGTTTAAAATGTCTAAACATTAAATTTATTTAAATGTTGGACGTTATTCATTGGAATAACATTTGTTTCAAATTTCTAACGAAATTGGTAACGTGGCTGACGAAATACACAGATAGTACCCAAACATCGTTACTCAATCAAAGATTTCTTCGATTGGTCATTATACTTTGAAAGATGTCTTCAATTGCCCACTGAATTTTAGCCCCTGTTTGAAACCCATTTTGGGTGGAAAAAAAATTTTGAAATAGTGATTAATGGAAGATTGTGTGGTTAAAAGGTAAGAAGAATTTTTGAGTTTATGTGTAATATTATTTTATTGATAGAATATGTGGTTGAAATGAAAAATGAAAAATAAAATGGGTTCCAAACAGGGGCTTAATATAATGGAGTTTTGGTCATTAAACTTGTAAAAATTACGCCGATTGCCTAAAATGGACTTTGGAAACTTGTAAAAATGAAATTTAAAATGGTCTCAAATTTTCCCACCTAATATCTCCTGTCTTTTCCCCTTACCACCCCCTGAATGTGAAATGGAGAAAGAAATGTTTAACAAAACTTGCGGAATCTGTAGCATATGCCTTTGCATGATATCTTTTGTTGTGTTCATTTGCAGGGGGTGGTAAGGGGAGAAGGAGAGAAGAGATGTCAAGTGGGAAAATTTGAGACCCTCTTAAATTTCATTTTTACAAATTTTCAAAGTTCATTTTAGGCAATCGACATCATTTTTACAAATTTAGCAGTCAAAACTCTATCATATTAAAGTTCAGTAAGCAATTGAAGACGTCTTCCAAAATATAGTGAACAATCGAAGACGTCTTTAGTCGATGAACTGCATTTGGATACCACCTACGCATTTTGTCAGTGACATCATCAATTCTATTTAAAGTTTGAAATGAATGTTATGTCAGTGAGTAACGATCAACGTTTGGATAAGTTTAATGGCAAAATTCGATATCTTAAATTTCAGTGAGCAATCGAATATACAAATATAAGTTCAATGATTAATAGGACAATTAACTCATGATACTACTAGCGCTTGTTTGAGCCCATTTTTGGCTAATAATACATTTTAGAATAATAAATTGATGGAGAATGTGTAGTTAAATAATAAAGAAAATTTTCGAGTTTGCGTATAATATTATTTTATTGAAGGATGTATGGTTGAAAAAAAAAATACATTTTGAAAATAATGAGAATCAAACAGGGCTATATTATTGACAATGCCAAATGGGACTTCGGAAATACGGCAATAGCATCATTGGCTATACGCCCAAAATAAAAAAGGCATTAAATGCATTGTGTCAAGTGTCTTCCGACATTCGACTAGGAGTCCGAAACTGAAGAAGAGGTTCTTACAATAGGATTGAAATTGATCGATCACTTAAAAAAAAATAATAATAATAATCAGCCATCACTAACATGTTCCTTTCCGACAAGTGCAAAGAGATCTTGAACCTTTAATTTTTAATAAAATATGCCGTGCAAGAACTTTTGACTGATTACCATTCAAAAGGCCATTAAATTGGCATATGCAGCATACATGTCTAATTTTTCAAAAGGCACCTCATCTATATGTAATTCTTTATGTACAAGTTGCATTTTTCTGTTTTTAGTAATGACTTGCTCTGTATGTACCTGCTCCATGGAAAAGGCAGTGAAGACTGGAGAGGCGTGCCTGTAGTTGGTGTGTTAATGGCCTATTTGAGATGACTTTTGTTTTTATAATAGCTTTTAAAGAAAGTTATTTCAAATTTTGTTTGAAAATTAATTTTTAAAAAAGCTTCTTATTTCAGAAGTGTTTTTATCGGAAGTCACGTTGAATCAACTTACTTTTAAAACTCTTCTAACTAAAAAAAGTACCTTCATGAAATTAGCCAAATGAATTTTTGGATCTCAAAATTTCCTTTTAACTTTTCAAAAGTCATGCCAAATTAAATTGAAAAAGGGTGTTATCTGAGCAACTCTGAACTCAAAATTAAGTGAGATTACATTCCGAAATTAAGGGACTAAGTGTGTTCATGATTTTCCATGCGGGAAGAATAATAGGATTCCATGTTCATGATTTTCTTGGTGCTTTTCTATAGGCCTGTTATAAATTTTTCATGTTGCTGGTTGTTTATCTATTCATGCATTCTTTGGATTGCGACTTAGGCATAGTTGGAAGCAATTATAAAGATACTACAGAATTTTCAGTCGTTGAGTTTATATTTTTTCATTTAATTTGTTGAAATACCTTAAATTCGAGTAACCTTTATTCCAAAACGACGGTAAAGTTCAACATTTTTATCAATTTTTCCCTGATTCAGGTTGAATTACCTTAAATTCGAGTAGCCTAATCCATTAACCAAGGCGGTCATTGATATGAAGAGAGCCCCATCTGGCCTGAAGCCATGGACTTCGAATCCATAACTGGCCATGGTGTGAAGGCCATTGGTCGAAACAAGGAAGTTCTTGTGGGAAACAAGGGCTTAATGTTGGCGCAAAACATCAATATTCCACTTGATGCCAAGGAAATACTATCAGAATTAAAGGGTTTGGCTCAACTGGGATTCTTGTCTCTATTGACAGGGAGTTATGATCCATTAAATCCCGGGCCATGTGAAGTTGTTACCATTCTCAAGTCGATGAAAGTATAAGAGTATATGCGAATTCCATTGCCAAGGAAACTGGGGTAGATACTCTCATTGCAGAAGCAAAACCTGAGAATAAAGAAGAGGAAGTGACGGAAGTAAGGTGAGCACCAAAAATTCATGTGTAGAATCAGTTTCCTTCTAACCTTAATGGATCAACACATCAATTATGTTGGGAGGGTTTTATTGATACTGAAAATCAAAAGGGAACTACAAACTTAAGAGGGGACATATGACATGACCACCTGTCAATGAAAGTACAATGCCAAAAATTTAACTAGTCGAGGGCACTGGAAATTTAAGAGTAAAAGAAACCAGTGCTATATAACATGTGCCCTCTTCATGCTCAGCGTCACCATACGCTTGTAGTCATATACTTTGCTAGCTCGTCATAGATATCCTCTGTCTTCCTCGGAGTAAGCCAGTATAGCGAATATACTTTGCACAAAAAATTTCTATTACACAAAATTTGCATATCGACATAGCGCGTGCCAATTGCGTTATGCTAAGTGCATAGATTTTACAATTTTTTTCTACAGGCTGAAGGAAGTATTATGGCAATATCCAAAGTATTCCAACCCACGCTGGGGCCATTTTTCATTCCACCGGATTCTGACGACCTCCTGGATCGCCGGAGCAGCAATGTCAGGCTCTTTTGTTGTAAAATAACTAAAGAACCAAGAAGCTGAATACTCTTGAGATAAGAGGAATAACTGTTGAGAGATTGTTTAGCTTTGATATTGATGAATCATTTACATCTGTGTGGGATTATTGTGCTCGGAATAACTTGTTTGTAGGAAAAAAAAACCTAAAATCTTATTTGTTACAGTGTCCAATCATGTCTAATATCACACGTAAAACATGTATACATAGTAAATGAAGAATACTAGAATTGACCTTCGAACGTGGATACGATTAATTTATAGTACTATTGTTCTTATTTCGAATCAAGGCAACAGCAAATGCGGTAGTAGCATGTCTCAAAAGGAAGTACAGTGGAACGCAAGATGGAGAAAACAAAGATAATATTAGATAATTGGATATTTCACACAATGGTTCTTCGATAAGTAGTGTTGGACAAGACCAAATGCTACTTCATTAATATTACACACAGTGGATCTTCGATAAGTAGTGTAGGACAAGAAGAAACTATTAATCTTCATTAATATTGTCCTATATTATCCAATTCTCCTTAGCAAACATACCAACATTATTGTTCTCCCACCTGGATTTTCGTCTGAGAATGTTAAGCAAGCTTCCCAGGGGATTCTGCCTCCTTTTTAGCAGCCATGGACTTCAGGTTCAGTAGCGCATTTTTGGCTGGGGACATTAGAGAATGTATCTCCTCAAAATGAGGTGCAGCAGCATTCTTCGTATCCTCGACCCACTTCAGAATTCTTTTATGAGGGCCTAAAATGCGATCACGATCCTTCGTTTCAACAACCTAATTCATGAATGGGAGAGAAGAAAGAAAAGAAAAGATATCTAATTATCTCAAAGATTTCTTCAAGAAAGATCCAAACTAACAGACATGGATTGGTGTGACTCAACAGTAACAAAATTTGAGTTCTACAACTAATTTCAAAGAAATATTTTATGACAACTTGAAATTTCGATAAAAGCACAATGATTGTGTATTTAACCCATGATGAGAAGATTGCCTCGTCATTACCTCAAGTTGCATGACTTCACACACTAAACTAAGATCTGCTATGGAAGGTTGAGAGTTTCCGAGCAAAAATGGGCCATCATCCTGGAGCCAAAAGGACTCGATCTTCGCGAGAGATGCTATCAGAATTTTCTCACCTTCAGCTGCTTTTTCCAGGTTCAAAGGCAGCCCGAACGCAAGTGCGATAAGGGAATTAAAGATATACGTAGCTGCAGATAAAGCATTTTTGAAAGAAAATATAGACGTGTTAGATAATGAGAGAACGTGAACAACAGTAATTTTATCACAATACACACAGACAGAAATAAATGAATTACTAGAATGAACTGGCCATTGTGTAATGACATGCTGGCAGTTTGGAGCCTAATCATGCTATACACTATTTACACTTGTCCACTCAACTGCAAGTTTTTCTGATTGCCTATCCGATAATTATTGCTCTCAAAAATAAATACAGGCATAATCCATAAAACGATGAAGTCATCAAAATGTCATTTGATTAAAGCATCCCACAGATCATTGCAGCTAATAAAACTAATTCTAGAGTTACAGCTAGAAAACATAATGTTATTAAAATAAGAGTTTCATCTTAGTAAATTTGTTCTCAAAGAAATTCCTTTACTTACCAAGATGAAGCGCAGATAGCAGTAAAAAACAATGAAAACTAGTAGCATTTGCATGATTATCAACCACAGTAAAAAGAATCTTCTTTGTATAAACAAAATCTCACATGAGCCACGTCGCAAATTAGAGTGATGCCAGTCAAGCACCGAGTGGATCTTTGCTCTTTTTTGAAGATCAGCCGGATACCTACGGCATTAAAAAGAATAAGGATGCAAATCAGAATTCGTAAATGATATATTGGATATGGACAGGGTAAAGATCCAATGATACAATCTAAAACATAGAAAGAGCGTTCCAAAATGATTAAGTCCAAAATGATTAAGACCTATTTCACATCAACTACGCAGCAAAACTTTGGCTAATTAATGCATACCAAGTCCGCATCGTAGTCTAATCTTTTTAATAGCATACACTTGTATGATCATGAAAGAAACTAGCAGTAAGGATAACTCTGTTTGCAAATGGTGTTGAAGATAATTGAAGTAAATAAATTTGTCCTCTCTTAATAGCATAAGCTTTTAGATGAAATCATTCAATAAATCAGAAAAATAGGTTATCTGAGTTTCTTTCACAGAAACAAGGGGTTGGCGCAATACTTTGACCAAATTGTATCGTTGCACGTAGAAGTAGAGGCTTTTTCGATTGAAATGACACTGAAGGCGTTCTGAGAGTTGGTGTTGGTATACGAAAATAAGAATTGCAATACACATTCCCATGGCCACATTCATATTTCTATGTCAAAATGTAGTGCAATATATCGATCATTTAGTTCATCCGAAAAATCTAGACGTGACTAACAGCAAAAGCAAAGAAGCAACGGAACTTACCAGTGATCCGCAACTCCAGAAAATGCCGAAGCTAGATAGATGAGTATGGCATGACTGCAGAGGACGCCAGATTTGCAAACAAATTGAGAAATAATAGATTGTCTTATATTTACCAACTTGTATTGAGAGAGACACAAAAAAAAATTGTTGAAAGCAATAATCTTCGTATAGTGAACATAATTACATGTATAAATAGATGAGGCAAATGCATCAACAACACTGGTTCTGTATATATCGTCTACAAATGAAAAGATTGGGTTTTTACAAACAAAAAAGTGCAGTTTTGCTTGAGCTTCTATGAATAGCTTGTCCATGCTCACCTAAAGATTGCTTGAGATTGACCCAGGAATAGAAATAGAACAAGCTGGAACACTATTTTTCAGGTTTTGCATATTCTCTCAGCCAACTAAAGCTCAGATTATAGCACTGGTTAATAGTGTTTACTAGTGAGCCTATTTTAGAGTTCGGTTAAAATTAGATTACATTTTATGACTGAGTGGTTGGGACATGATTTCCTCAGACCTAAATAGGCTCTTATTCATATGAGTCGAGCAATTTAGTCCGAAAAAATAAGAGATGGAGGGATAAACAAAAACTAACACTGCATATTGTAATGAACTTTGCTAAATGTACAAATTTTTTTTTTAACGGAATTGTCTCCTTGTATTAATTCTGCTACAAAAAATCTGTACCTTTAGAAAAATCCTATTATAATTGCTAAGGATCTAGTTGCTTCCTAGCAATAAACCAAACACAGTGGGGAAAAAGGATTCCTGTAGCCGACTCCAATTTTTTGGTCACAAGGCTTAGTTTGTTTTTGTTGTTGCTTGGAGAAAAGAGAGTTAATGCGGGAGCATGTTTGAACCTGGTTTAGGCATATAGTCGCTGGCCCAAAGGAACCTTGGTAAGGTGTCCTTCGGAGTGAGCCCAAAATGGAGTGGGCTCGGGGTGAATTCCTTGCCTGATTTTGCATAATATAGGATGGATTGTATTTCCCCATAAGCTATACCTTTTAGAAAAAGATAAAAGAGAAAGAGAATAACAAGAGCATATCTAGAGTGGAGTAAACTCCTAATAGGAATATAATTTTTTGGCAAATGTAAGTGTTTAATTAAGTTAAAAAAAATACACGTCTATTTCTTGTCGTTATTCTTCCAGACTCCAGTTAATGATCTCTTATAATAGCTTCAACTCGGAATTTTCACACATCTTCTTCAAAAATGTGTCATGTAGTTACTCGATATTGGATAATTAGCCCGACATAAATCATCAAACTTTCTCAAAGAATCAATGAACCAGGCATTATCTCTTTTTATTATTCGTTCATAATTTCAAGCTAAAATTGAGTGGCATAAAATTTCATTGACATGTCATTATCCAATCGACCCATACAAAAACCGTAACTTTATGAGTAACAAAAACATTAAGGGTACCTCTCAAAAAGCTTGAAATCTCCATGCACTAATGCCGGAACTTGTTTCATGGGATTTACCTCTGTAATAAAACCATAGTAAACACAAAGAGAAACACAGTATTGAACAATACATTTCTCAATTGTAGTGCATGTCTGGCTAAGTTCAAAGTTTGCATAAAAGAAAATAAGTTTCAAAATCAAAGTTGAAAATAATTACCTCGCATTTCGGTAAAATTAACAACTTTTATACTTACAAATTAGAAAAAGTGCAGTATTAAAACACATTGAACAATACTCTTCTGAATTATATTGCATGTTTGGTTAAGCTTAAAAGGTTAAAATATAAGTAAAAAGTTAAGTTTTAAAATAAATAATTCCTTCCTTTCGTTAAAGTTGGAAATAATTACAGCAATTCGCATTTCTGTCAAAAAAAAATTGACTTTTTCACTTATAAATAAGAAAAGTAACGCCATCAAAATTTAAAAGTTTCAGGACTTTAGATCACAGCCATCGCCACGCAAAAGACTTTAGTAACGTAAAAATGCAGAATAAATGAGAATGAACCTGCATATTCAGGAGAAAAATTCTCTCCTTTGGCGAGTCGAATCTTCACCTCTTCAAAATCGATCCCGTTTACCCTTAAAAAAACAAAGATCAAATAATGTAAATGTCAGATATAAAAGAAAGATTTCAATTTTTAATCCCAAAAAATGCGAAAAGCATTTTCAAGAAACAGAACAAATGAAGAAGTGAAAAATTACTTGCAGAAGGTAAGAATTGCACGAGAAGGCTGGGACATCCGATCCACATACAATTTCAGGGCCATTTTTCTCTCACTTTTCCAAACAAAAACACACTGATTGTGGCTGATGGATTACCGTATCTGCCTTTACTTCTGTATTTATTATAGGTTTACTACTAATGATAAGGCGAGTGGGACCCTAGAAAATTATGCCATTGACAAGATCAATTCAACTACCTCTCGCTATTGACCAATTCAACTACCTACTAGAGTAAACTGTCCTAAGGCTTGTTTGGTAAAAATTAAAAGTCAATTAAAATGAAAAATATAATCCTTATTAAATCTCACTTGTTTAATAAAAGTCAACAATAATGACTAATTTTTCAATTTTAATTCGATTTTAATCTCTACCAAATACACTCTTAGTAATCTTTGAATTTATGTATGTATTTATTATTATTTATTGAAGTTTAAATTGTCTGGTCATTAAACTTATTTAAATGTTGAACGTTATTTACTGGCATAACATTCATTTCAAATCTATAACGGAATTGATAACGTGACTGATGAAATGTAGAGGTAGCACCCAAACGTTGTTACCCAACCAAAACGTTCTTCGATTGCTCACTTTACTTTGAAAGACGTATTCAATTGCCCACTGAATTTTAATATAATCGAGTTTTGGTCATTAAATTTGTAAAAATTATGCCGACTGCCTAAAATGGACTTTGGAAACTTGAAAAAATGAAATTTAAGATGGTCTCAAATTTTCCCACCTACTGTCCTTTTCTCCTTACCACCCCCTGCGTGTGAAATGGAGAAATAAATGTTTAACGAAACTTACGGAATCTATAGCATCTGCCTTTGCATGATATATTTTGTTGTGTTCATTTGCAGGGGGAGAAAGAGAGGAGATGTTAGGTGGGAAAATTTGAGTCCATCTTAAATTTCATTTTTACAAATTTTCAAAGTTTATTTTAGGCAGTCGGCATCATTTTTACAAGTTTAGCGATCAAAATTCAATCATATTAAAATTCAGTAAGCAATTGAAAATGTCTTCCAAAATAAGCCTTTTTAAAAAATATTTAAATATTTTTTTCTTGCCATTCTGACTAATTTAGAAATTATTAAGTAATTATAGTTTTTGTAATTTTAGTTGTTTGATGGGGATTATTTATTTATACAGGTAGAAGAATTAAAATATGAAAACGCATTTTTTATTTCTAGACTTGAACTTTACTTTTGCTACCTTACAAGCATTACATTTACACATTTTAGAATACGGATATTTAAATCCTTGTTTGAGCCACATTTTGAGAGAAAAATGCATTTTTGAATAGTGATTTTTGGAGAATGTGTGGTTAAAAAATTTTTAAAAAAATTCAATATACGTGTAAAATTATTTTATTGAAAAAATGTATGGTTAAAAATGAGTTTTAAAAATATGAATTTTTTTAAAAAGAAAATGGGGTTCAAACAACCTTAGTAAAATAATTATATTAGAAATCTCACGTCTCTTTCAAAATACATCACCTCTTGCGTAACTCGAATTGCTTTGCACTCAAGGTGGAGTCTGGAGATTTCTATACATAGGCTTATGATAGTTCAATACAATTATTCAACAAGCAACTAAAGAATATACCAAAGATATACCCAATAAGGTTGAACAAAAGGAGTATTCAAACTCTAAAAAAATAACAAGTCGTTTCAAATGCATTCTGGCTTTGTAATGGCCCTAACAAGGATCATAATGAGATCCTATTAGATGTATTTGTTTGTGCGAAATTCACAAGTGTACGAGATCGTTGATGAGTAATAAATTTGATGAGTTGAGAGTATCATTCCACGTGAAATAAATTCAATTCAAATTTACTAATTTTGTATAGAATTTGAATTATTTAAACAAAAGAGATATTTTAATTTGATTTTATACTAAATTATCTAAGAAAGTGGTAAAAAACTATTTTTGTATCAAATTATAGATGATTGTATTGGAATTCAAATATGTTTATTACTATCTATTTCAATTCTCAATTATATAGTTTTAATCATATTCATCCATTCTTGACAATCGATCAAGCTAATGTATTTAATTTTCCTTTTCAAGATAAATTAACTCTATTCTGATCATTACCTGAGTATATTCCTAACCAAAATTCAAATGATTAAAACGCATTAAATTTTATATTATTTATATAATTGTACACGTTATAAACATTATTCATAAGATCTATTGAATATGCCCATGTTTGAGACACGTTATTTTTTTTATTCTCATTCTTCTACTCATTTTCAACTACACATTAATCAATAAAATAATATTTTTCATCACATCAATAACTTTTCCTTCTTTTTCAACCACATATTATCAATCAATTTACTATTTCAAAATAATGTGGCTCAAACACACACTAATTTTGTCGCTTTCTAAATTTACTGTGAGTCTTTCAACATTACAACAAGCAATTAATTATTTAATTAGTGACCAATCAATTAAATAATTAAATGAGTATACAAAATTAATCAAAAAACACATGAATTAAACTAAACTACTAATCTTGAATTTTAAAAAAAAATTAAAAAAAATAGAGTTCATATTCATCCAATACAAAAACGGATCTAACCTAGAATGTTAATATATAAATTACAAGAAAAATAATTGAAAAAAATCACCCATATTATGAAATTATTCAAAAGATGTCGATCTTCAAGTCCAATGTTGAATTTTTCAAAATTTTGATGAAATTGACCTTCAATTCATTACTAGAACATGATTATCTTTCTCAAAATATAGTAATTTGCATCTTATTCATGATGAATTTGATGATACTATTACGTATGAAGGGGCAAGAGAGGTTTTTTCAATGTGTAGTCCTTGTTTTGTATTTATAAGAGTCATAAAATAGGTTAAAATCGTGTCTAATTTGGATTCCAAAAAAGTTTGAATAACAAAAGAAAATTGTTGATTCATCTGTGGAAAAAGCATGTGCACACATAGGTGAAACCATCGCAGGTGCACCATTGAGTAATTTTGTTCTCGGGTTAGAAAAACAATGGCCCGCGCACGTGACGGTTTGCTTAGTGTCGTTCCTAAGCAGTTTTCGATATTTTAGCTATAATTTTATCTCCCGATATTCGATTAAGGTGATTCAAAGTGAGTTTGAAAAACAACTCAAAGGCCTATAATTCTTCTAGAGATACATTTTTTCCCAATTCAAATGTTTGTTAACTGTAATATAGGTCTCAAATTGAGAAGAAAAATATGAAGCATAACTTTTTCGGCTAAAAATTGATCTGTGAAAATATTTCAATGTATTTTACTCATTTGACCTCCAATTGCATCCAATTGATCATATGTGATCTTCAAACATTATTCTATGGTCCGAATCAACTATTGAATATTTAAACTTTCATCCCACAAACTTTGGATTTTTTCGTTTTTGCCTTTTTTTTGTTCATTTCTTCTAATTCCACCACTTATCAGTAATCAACATAACTCTTTAAGCCAATGTAGAATACAACATAAGCATTGAGTATGTATTTTCTCAAGTTATTCGGGCTAGAGGTGTGAAATCGATTTGACAATTCGACCCTTATTCACTTCAAAATGGCTTGAAATAGATTAAGTTAGGCTACTTTCTCGGCTCGTAGCTTAGTTCAATCTTTTCTTTTCTTTTCCCTGAAGTCTACTAAATTCTTGTCTTTGACTCACATAAATGGATACACATTGTGTAAAGTTTCCTTTGACTCAAATTATTACAATTTATCAAAAATTTCTCGTATATTACTTTTTTATCTCAATTTGACCCATCTTACATTTCAAATTATGCTCTCATCCGTAAAGACATTTTGTCAAATGAGACTTGGTAGCACGTTTTCATGAGGAACCCACTATGAGACATGAGATTGCTACTCGAAGTCAAAGGAATATGAAATATGTAGGCTATTAGATTGATTCGAAAGTCTATCAACCCATAATCTGATTCGAGTGAACCTGAAAAAAAAAAAAAAATCATAACCTCCGACAATTAAAAAGATTAAGACCATGTCAAGATCCTAATTGTACAAATTTGTTATGATGTTCTTACAATGTGAATTCACGTAGAATATCATGCCACCTAATAACCACAACCCTATTCCTAGTAATTTCTCTATTGTTTCTCTTTTTCTTTTTTCTGGGCCCCTCTAATTGTCCATATGAATAGGCGAAGAAGATTTCTTAATCTCTAGAATGTTCTAAGATCAAGAATCCATAGTATTAGGTAGATAAATTTGAGAAGCAACCATTAGAAAATGACCTTAGACATATCCAATAGATTGAGTGCATAACATTTGAAGTTTACAAATATTTCTGTGTTCACACAAGTTTTACCCGAAATTGCTATATAATGGTTAATTAATTAATTTGTGTATTTCTAATTATTTCAATTCTGAAGAATTGAAAAATCAATTATCATATACTCATAATTTCAATTGATCCAAAAATATATAAATAAATAAATAAAAATTTAAAGTACAGTCTGTTTATAGATAACAAGTTTTCATCTATTCATACTCGAGCTCATCACAACCGTTCATCTTCTCCATAAATGATCCCAGCCACCAATCCCATGAAACTTCGAAGCCTCCCATGTTTGGACACAGTATTGCCACGTGTCAAACGGATCTTCACCTGTTGTGTGTGAGCCTACAGCTCACAATTTTGACTTTTCTTGTTTAACAAATCTATAAATTTGACGTTACTCTGTTTTTTATTACACATGCTCTGGTCCTCATTTCGATTTCGAATTTCTATCAAACCAAAGCAATTTTATTCAATTCTAAGACAAGCCCATTTTAATTCACTGCCTATTTCATCAATTTATTTATTTTTGTCGGCCGATTGAAAAAGGTCTTCTGTGGCTTTGTCTGATATTAATTCAAGAAAGTCTCTGTTTTTGTGGGGTTTGAGATTAGATCACTCAATGGAAAGCAATTCAACTAATCCAAAATCAGTTCATGATTTCACTGTTAAGGTATCCCATTTTTCGCCTATTTGTTTAGTTTCTGATGACGTAAATTTTTTTTTTTTAATAATTTATTTCTTAATATATTTTTGTGTAGGATATGGATGTTTTGGAATCTCTTGTAAAGCGTGCTTTTTTTGTTATGATCTTCTTTTTTATTGTTGTGCTATATAAGTTTAGTTGTAGGTAAAATTGCTAGGCATGTTTGATGCGCACTGGATATATCCAAGATCCGAAGTCTTTGGTATTGGCCGGTCATGTCCAATCCTATCGCCAAACATGACAATTACGGTTTTGTGGTTGTCTTTTAACTAGTGAAAGTTAAAGTTGCAAGAGAATTTGAGGTTCTATTGTTACTTCTAGGGGAAAAAAATAAGGAAGATATCTATCGTTATGCCATACAATTTTGTTAGTTTTCACGTCGAGTCCTAGTCCAACGGACCCAAAGTACCGTTAGTTTATACTCTAGTTTGGTATGTTATGATGCAAAACACTTAACAAAATCCTACCCCATCCTTGTATTACGTGCTGCAAAAATAGGACTTGTTCGCAACATATGTCTAATGCTGCGCGTGCATAAAAAGATCCTCATAGTTTGACGTCATCCAATCAACTTGCCTTCATTTATTGTAGCATAACAAGAAAGGGATTATCTTGTCCGGAATAAATTTTGGCTTTTAGTTGGAGCTAAATTGCGGATTTCTCATAAATATTGTCGGAGTTTTTCTCAATGTTTTTGAATGAAATTGAATATTTCCATTGTTATCCTATCATACCTCGACGAAACATGTTATCTAATGTAAATTGCTATTGTATTCTATAATTATGTGGTTGCAGGATGCTAAAGGCAATGACGTTGATTTGAGCATTTACAAAGGAAAGGCCCTGTTAATCGTCAATGTTGCATCGCAGTGGTGTGTTGTAGCTGCTTTGAGTGCTTTGTTTTCTTCTTCTTGAAGAAAATTTTTAATTTATGCTCAATGGATATTGTAATATTTGTATTCTTGCACTCTTTTCTAAACAAACTTATCTTATTCCTTGTTTGCTGCAGCGGTCTCACCAATTCAAATTACACGGAATTGACAAAGATATATGAGAAGTACAAGGATGAAGGTTCGATTTGGTTTACTTTTCTTAGCTTTGATTGTGCACTTATGCAATAATTGTGAAGAAGTTTACTTATTTATTTATTGGGCTGAATTTTCATATTCATGAAACTAAAGAGGGCTGAAAGAAGAAATAAAATTTGGAGGCTTAGGAGAAAAAATGTAGATGGGAATTTCAGTTATAGCGCGGAATATCTCAAATCAGTGTTTATATGATTAAGTGTATATACTCGTATACCTAAAATTGCTGCCAAATTAATAAACTGGAATACTTTTGAACTCATAACCAATAATTATGACAAGAAAATACAGAGAAATATATCTACTTTCTGTTTTTACAACTGAGTGCATATTTTGGCAAGTTTTCGATAAAATCTCCGTCATGTTTTACCTTTCCATGTTTAAAGGTATAACCAGTATTAAGTTGAAACGTTATAACTTTTAAAGCTCTATTTTGATTTTTAGAGTGCCTGATCTATGAATTGTTCTTTGCCTATTGCACAGGTTTGGAGATTCTGGCATTTCCATGCAATCAGTTTGGCTCACAAGAACCTGGCACTAATGAAGAGATTCAACAGTTTGCTTGCACCCGATTTAAGGCTGAGTATCCCATATTTGACAAGGTAAGAATCATTGAGGAACTTATTTCTAGATATTCATAAACGAAATAATTCTTCAATTGAAAAATCTTAACGATGACAAAGGGAAACAAGCTATATACCTTCTTTAACAGCATTAGCAAAACTACTTTATGTGAGCAGTGATGAATATAGCTCTCCCAGTAAAATGTTAGAGATGTGGTTTCATATGTTCCTACCTTTTTAAGACCTTCCTTGTATTTCTTAAGGTTGTTTTGTGGACGGGATTAAACATTATTAAGAAGAAAAAGAAGATGATATCATGTCTATCATATGAATTTGTTGATAGGGTTTTAACCATGTTCGTGTTTTCTTGATTCAGGTCGATGTAAATGGTTCCAAAGCTGCTCCACTATACAAGTTCCTCAAGTCGAGCAAAGGGGGTTTTTTGGGGGACGGTATCAAATGGAACTTCTCCAAATTCCTTGTCGACAAAGAGGGGTGTGTTGTTGATCGTTATGCTCCCACCACATCTCCTCTTAGTATCGAGGTAAATATCGTCCATACTATCTGGCAATCTTAATTTCATGCATTGGCAAGGTTGTTCAAGAACTGAGAATTTGTTCCCTTCGTACTTCTTTGCAGAAGGATATAAAGAAGCTGCTCAACAAGGCTTAAGCATTAGAGCCATCTTGTTATGCCTCAGTTACTAGTAATAAACAACGATGAGGATGTCAATGCCAATAATAAGCATTATTATAATCATGTTTTCTATGTTAAGTGTTCAAAACTTCCATTCTGTAATTTGTTTGAGAATGTTTTCTATTTAATAACAGCTCGGATATTGTAAATGGTACTGTTCTATTTGTTTGGTACATTAAAATTCTTTCTATTGGAGTTGAAAGTAAACAGAATTATTTGCTTTTGTATCAGTTTTTATTAAAATATAAGCTCTGAATCCTATGAAACGTGTAAATAATGAGTTAAATTCACCGATGGCCACCTCACTTCATATTTAATGTCCTATTGGCCACCAATTTTATTTTGTTTTATCATGGCCACTCAATTTCATACTTAGTGTAACATTGACCACCCAATTTAATTTTATTTCACCATCATCAAACTTCATACTTAGTTTCAGTCAAATTACCCGATAACTTTATTTAACATAATTAAATTGATAAGTATGAAATTAGATGATTGTAAAACAAAATCAAATTTAGTGACCAATGTGACACTAAGTATTGGAGTTGGATGATCATCGTATAACAAAATCAAATCCGATGTCCAATGTGACATTAAGCCCCTGTTTGACACCCATTTTGGGTAAAAAATTT
>CAIGRB010071412.1:0-15150 GCA_903798255.1 Fraxinus quadrangulata | reverse complement strand
TGCAATTTAAATCTTGAAATCGTTATAAAATATGATTGACTTTTATAATGTAGATATCTTACATTTATTACTTTTTGAATGCATGTATGTTGGGAATTTACTTAATCATATATAACAAAAAATAAAATTAATTTCAATTTTCACCAAAGATTTGCTATGTATTTAAATAGAAAGAAATTATATATTTGTGAATTCTGCAAACTCCTCTATTTATCTTATCTTGAACACGAACAATCATAATTTGTAATCTACGGCTGTCTCAATTGTCCAGTATCCAATGAAAATCCACACATGAAACAAGAATGTGAAAATTGGTATATCTTTTTTTTTTTTGTTACTAGCAAGAATATGAATTATCTGTTATGATTTCTCAAACCTTAGCAGCCTATTAATAGTAGTTCAAGTGGGATTGGTTCTTCACTTAAATTTAATTCGATCTAATATTTAATTAATCTAATTAATTAAATTTGGTTCATAACTTAATTAATCCAATTAATTAACTTAGCCAATTAATAAGCAATTCAATTAATTAATTGTATAATACTTGTCAATTAATTAATTAGTAAATTTCATTCTTCTGATTTTCCTTTTGTGTGAGACTCGATACGTTTCCAATTACGATACCTAACAATATGAATTATTATTTTGTGATACACTTATATCAGTTGTTAAATTAAAGCAATTATTGTTATTTTTGATGAATTGAAGTTTAATTTTATATATATTTCGTTTGTGAAGTGCAACTCGATGGAAAACAATGGAATTAGGCAAAATGAGCGAAAAATTGGCTATAGTAGACTTGATTCAAAGTTTGGGGACTAAATTAATAGTTGATGATTGAAGAGGGTGTGCAGACAATTAGATGGAAATGAAAGATAGAAGACCAAGAAGATATAAAAATAGGCAAAAGTAAGTGAAGAATGAATTTGAGGGTCCAAAGTGCAACAGAAGAAAAAATTTATAACGGCGTGCACACATGCATTTTGTGGCACGTGCGAGACCTAACATGCATCTACTGAGAGCAAAGTCAATAGTTGGCGCGGGGAGGGGGTGCATTTTTGGGCCTAAATGGCCCAACTCCCTAATTTAATCTAAAATCTTATGAAAATCAAATTCAATCTACTATTTAATTTATACAAGGGGCGGTCAGAGCGAACCACCACATATTAAACCCTATTTTTCACCATAAGAAGGAGGCTAACACGAGATTTAAAGGCAATTAACACAAGAGATTGAAGATTCAAAATTCGAGGTTGAAGATTAACGAAGAATAAATTGATATAACAATTTTAGGTGATATTATTTCAAATCTTTTTGTAAAATTTATATAACAACATGCTAGGATAATTCTTTTCATGTATTAGATGAAGATTAAACATTTTATAGTTTATTTATTTTAATTCAAAACTAGTAGTTTAATTTATTTCTTATGTTTCTTGATTAATTTTGCATATCCATTACATTATTTAATTAATTGGGCATCAATTAAATAATTAGTTGCTTGTTGTAGTGTTAGAAGACTTACAGTGAGTTTAGAACGCCCCAAAATTAACATACGTACAAAAAATATTGGGAATAAAATTTATCACGTGTGTAATGGTATAGATAATCTAAATTTTAATACATTCTAATAATTCGAATTCGGATTGGGAATAGATTCGAGTCGTAACTAGGATAAATTTAGTTTATCTTGAAACAGAGAATTAATTACAATAGAATTATCGATTGTCAAGACTGCATGAGTAAAGCTAGCTACGTAATCGAGAATTGAAATAGATAATAATATGTGAATTCGTAATCCAATACATTCTTAGAATTATAGATTGTCATAATTACATGAATGATACTAGCTACATAATTGATAATTGATATACTTAATAATATGTTGATTTCTTAATCCAATACATTCATTCCATATACATACAAAACTCAAATTTTACAAGTTTCTGTAGATTAATTTAGAATAATTACAAACCACAAATCTTTTTCGTTCGCTTCTTTGAATCCGATTAGAAATTAGTACACTTGATTAAATTCTTTTATTGTGGGACGATACACGTTACTCATCACATATTACTTGTCAACGATCCCGCTTGTTTGTGAATTTCGCATGAATATTCTGATCTAATCAGAATCGATAAATTAAAATACCCCCTTTTAATTTACTACCAATTTACATCCATCGTCTCAAATTGACATCTAACAATATGTCACGATAATACATGTGACGAAAATGTCATGTGGTATGACAAAATCAAATTTATTCGTTTACTGTGAAATTATAATCCATTCGTCAATATGATCTAATCAATTATGAGATATGGAAGTGTATCAATCTCGATTATCTATTATATCTTTCATCCCACTCTTAAGCCAATCTTTTTTCGACTTATGAGCATATTTTGGCTAAGGATTTCGTTATCAATTTAATTGATCATAATTTCTTACTATCTAATAGTGACAAATAATCTATTGATCATTCACAACTTTTGTATGATTTTTCACATATCCGAACGATATCGTATTAGCGACTCTTATCAGAGTAATATCTAATATCACCAAAATATTGCTGTATCCACATGGTACAAGAAAAGGGGTAGAAGATGCGTAAAATGTTGCATACATTGGACACAACCTTGATAGAATATTCCATATAGATATATAAGGGTGTAAGGCCCCAAAATTTGCTTGTTTTAGTAGGTGTAGGCCATTTAAGAAACGAGTCTTGAAGGTCAAGAAAATCCCAAATTCATAGGTTAGTTAAAAGCCCAAAAATCTAATCATAGGTGGTGCAAGTTGATTTTCCCTAGGAATGTTTATGTATATTTTATGTGTATAAATGCAATTGTAAGTTATAAACAGTGAAACGTTAAAGTTTTACGTTCACAATTGGTGTCTAAGACATTTACATATTCTTCGAAATTAAGGATTTCACCAGTAACACAACTACGTAAAAATATCTATAATATAGAGTTTTTATTTTTTACATTTGAGTATGTATATTTGTTCAAAGGAAGTTGCGCCTACGAAATTATACGATACTTTATGCTCACTCATACTCTTATGAAATTTTTAGATTGAGAAAGGGTCGGGGATGTGTGGAGATTGCATTGATTATAGAGAAGCCAAGGGAGGAAAATCAAATCAAAGTTCAAGGCTCCCATGTGTGGGATTTACTTTCATATGTTTTGAAGTTAAGATTGAGATGGTCTTACAAGATTGTTAGTGTTTTTGAGCTTGTACTTCATTAGTAAGATATGTTAGAATAAATTTTGGCATGGAAATGAGATTTTTGGAGGAAATGTATTTGAAATAGTGATTATTTTATGAGAAAGTGCGTAATTCAAAATGAGTTTTGGATATATTTTTTTGAAAAATGAAGCCCAAACAGGGACAAGATATCATCCACAACTGCAAACGAGATAAACAATAGAATACAATCAAATCAATGAAAAGAAATTGGAGAATGGGTAGGAAAAAAATTTATATATAAACCAAATTGTGAGAAACCACATTTTTTATCATTTAAATGCTATTGCCCTTGCAGTTTATATTATAACCAAATAGTAAGAAACCCTTTTAGGGATTTAGTAGCTTTCACACTAGGGGCAGATCCACAAGTTTTAATTTTTGTTTCACAAGCTACGCCTCTGTAGTTGGTAAAGAGAGCCGCATTAAAAATAATAAAATTACTTATTTTATACAAAATAGTTGTTAAAGAAAATATAAAATTAATCAATTTTAAGTTAATAATACATAAAATAGAATAAATAATGGAACAAAAATAACAACGTTGTCACTACATATTAAAAGAATCAAAGTAAAGGCGGACACGTGTCTCCATTTCCAATTGTAGTAAAAAATCTCTTTTTCTTTTTTTATTTCCCTGAAATTCATCAAAATTTTCTACGCCGCCATTCCTGTTTCTCCATTATCTCACACAACCTCCCACTCGTCCTCCATTTTCCCACGCAACCTCACATTGCAAACTTTTTCTTCCTTTCCATTTGCAAGGCTAATACTGTCAAACAATAGATTCTTTGCTCCTAGAAGAATTTGGCAAGCTCGTGCAGTTGGAATACACCTCGGGTTTAGATTATATTTTCCTCTTTCTTTGTGTCATTACATAGCCATTCATTTATATTAATTCTTCTTCGAATCCTTTGAAATTTTAACCTGGCTCAGTTTCTTCGTCTTCTTCGCATTTTCGTCGTCCTTTTTCGCCTCCTCTTTGTTAGAGCTAGTAATTTTTGTTGTCACATTCCTGACTGATTTTTTCTTCTGGGTTTTGTTTTCGACCGAATTTGCAGGTTTTTTCACTTTCTCTGAAGGGGAGATCTTGTAGGAATTCTTCACTTTGACAAGTTTTTCAGATTTCACGAGTTTAAAAACTTGAGTACGGGGATTGGATGATTTTGTTGGGTGAAAATGGAGAATTATTCGTATATAAACCTGTTAGTTGTAGAGTTTGTATTTTCAATTTATTAATAGTTGATTCTTTATTATTCATATCAGTATACACTCTGTTGATCTCGGTTAACTTCACTTGTTGTAACAATTATGTGAATCCTTGTATTTTGTTTTTGATATAAAGAGATTGATGCAGTTCTTTTTTAATTTATCCAAGAAGAACTTTGATTATTTGTAGATTTGCACCATTTTGTGGGATACATCATTGGTAAAGATATTTTCATCAGAAATAATTTTTGGCTTCTTGATACTTGAATTCATGTATTGACATATTTGATTAGTTAGAGATAGAGTTGGTGTGTTAAAAAGAAAAAAGAAAAAAAAATGGAGACATGATCAGTGTCTCCGTGGTGCATGGAGACAGTGTCTCCGTGTGTGCACACAGAGGCATGGTGTTTTCGTGCCAAAAAAAAAAACGGAGACACAACCCATGTTTCCATGCACTATGGAGACATGATCCGTGTCTCCGTGCGTGTGAGACACTATGTATCCGTGTGCGCACATGGAGGCATGGTGTCTCCGTGACCAAAAAACAAAAAAGACATGACCCATGTCTTCGTGCGGAGGCATGGTGTCTCCGTGTGCGCACACGGAGACATGGTGATCCCCACTCTTTGTTGTCTGCTGTCATATGAGGAAGAGTTTCCATTATGAGATTTAAATTTCTTAGAACCTTCTTCCTCCTATGCTTCCATATCACTTCCTCCAATCAAGCATTTTATGTATTTCAATTTAGTTGGAGGCAACATGTCTCGAATTTTAGCTGCGACTTGAAAGGTACCATCAATTTTCCTAACGTTATAGCTAAGTTTATTGATCAGTAATTAATGATTTTTATCGATTTTTCAGGGTATGCGCTAGCAAGAAGAATCCACAAGACAATGAAAATGAAAAAGAGAAGCTGCACAAAACTATAACACTAGACTCAGTAACGGTATTGGAAAAAAATTGACACATTACTTCATTTATTAACTTTAAATTTGTAATCTTCAAAACCAGACTTCTCCTTAAAGTAAGATGAGTGTAAAAAAATTCATATTGCTAATTTGGTTTTATGATTTCCCTTAAATGTGAACTTTGAGCTGATTTCTTGTGAGTTTCTATTTTCTGTTTATTTTCTCTTTATAAATTATGTATTTTACTTGAATGTTTTTTATCAGTAAATCATATTTCACTTACGTGGTTAGACGTATTAGCAATGGAAAGCACTATACTTAAATTCCTAAATGACCTTCATTACCTTGTTCTTTTTCATGGAACATTCGTTTCGTTGGTATATGTTTGTGTTTATTAGTGTTTCTTTTCCTTCCGATAAATTGTAAATTTTGAGTTTGTGACTGAATGTGTAGTGAATTAAATTAATTATTCTACTTTCTCAAACTTGAAACATCCCCTTCCTAATGGTATGATCTATCCGTTTATATCATTTTTTATTTTGTTTATTCTCTTTATTTTGTTAAATTATTTTATTGATTATTTATAATATTTTCAGCTGCATAAATCATAATGAGCTTAAATTAACATGAACTCATTTCAATCATCAGTTTATGAATAAATCACCGGACAAACTTTAAAAATATTTTCTGGCGTAACTCAGAAGGTTCTTTTATGATTTTTATTAAATCTAGAAGATTGCAGTTTCTTAAGTTTTCTACTGTGAATTTATCTAAATCCCCACTCATGTCAATGTTATGTTAATATTTATTTATGTTTCTGATTTTTTNCGTCTTCCTTCCCTTATGTCTTACTTAGTTTTTTTTCCTTTAACTGGTTGGTGATTGAGGTTTGAAGTAGAGAATGTTTCACTCTTCTGCTGAATTACTTTTAATGCTTGATGCTGATGGAGCAACCAAATTGAGTCGTTTTCGAAAACTTGAAAATCAAATTCATACCCGCTTTGATTATAAAACATGTATCATAAAAATCTTATTTCTGTTGTAAAATCTTCTTTTTGAAGATGTCAAATTTTAGAATTAGAAAACTAAGAACTCAATTTTTCTAAAGTATATAATAATGTGCCTCTCACATTCATGCAATTGCTAAAAAGAATCGCAATTTTGGAAACTCCGCAACCAATGATTCAACTTTAAGAATTTTGGACATACCAATTGCTGCTTTCTATTCTCGTGCTCATCTTGAAGAAAATGCTCTAGCAACAGTTGATTGTTAATTTTATGTGTCATCTTTTGCATATAACCTCATAACTTCAATATCATTTTTTAGTAAAATTTATCTGAATACATTTTGTATAAATGATTATAGTCGATATTATATGGATATTTTTTTGTGACTTAACAATACCTTTTTCATCAAAGTTGCATAGAAATCTCAGTATTTTCAATCTCTAATTTCTTGACGATTGAATATGTTGCTTTTAGGAGTTGATAGTTAGATTATATGATTAAAAATGACAAAAAAATAACAATCAAAGTTCTCATCATTAGAATTTTAAACTAATGTAATTAGGTTCATAAAACAAACAATTTAAATTTAAACAAATAACTAGCTACAATGTGCCAAGTATGAATAATTAACTCTTCATTTAAGCTCCTAAAATATTTACAATCTAATATAAAAGAAAATCATTAAATCGTTGATTATATTTAGTTAAGAATACATTTGTGACGAAACGTTCAATACATTTAATACCAAATCTTCATATGGAGAATCGAAAAGATACAGAGAATATAGACGACGAGTGACTTCATTTGAAATAACTTATGAATATCTTTCATATTTACGAATGAATTCCTCTAAAATTTACATGAATTTATTTTCAACATTAAACAACTAACTAATGTGCTATGCATGTTAACCACACTAGTATTTTTTTTTTTAAAAAAACATGAAGTTTTAACTCAAACAAACTTAAAAATTCGAAAAAAAAAAAATAGAGAAAAATTGGAAATCAAAGTTATATGTAAAAATCAAAGTTATAGAGAAAAACTTAATCAAAGTTTTTATATGCATAAACACACAAAAATAAGGTAAACAAAATGTAAAAATCCATTCACGATATATTAGCAAAGAAAACCTACAATTATATTCGAGTTAAGTGAAAATTAAAAAACTCACAATCCTTCGAACATCTTACACAATTAAAAGTGTAAAATAATAAAATGGAATATTAATTCAATTAAACTCACAATACTTCAAATATTTTACGGATTCTATTATTTAATTTAATGGAATGTTAATTCAATTAAATAACCACTAACAAAACTCGGCTTTTCACATACGGATAATTACCAACGAATTGTATCCGTTAGTAATCAGAACGAATTATTCGTTGGTAAAAATATTAGACTTTTCACTACGAAAATCACCAACGAAAATTTCGTTGGTAAAAGTAGTAGCTCTTCACCAATGAATATTCTATGCATAATGATGTTATTTAATATGTTTAACAATAGCATTTCCGTAGATTATTTTTTTCTTCTAAAAAGAGTGTCAGCCTTTTTACTAATAATTAAAAAATCCAAACATTCTTCTATGAAATATCCATTGGTGACGGGTAACTAATTTTTTCAAATAAAAGTTTTAGCCTACTTACCAACTGAAATTTCGTAGGTAAAGATTAATTCATATTATCTACGAAAAATTCGTTGATGATATTAGTTAATTTTAATAATTAAAAAATTCAATTCTTCACCTATAGTTAAATCAAATAAATTTTTATCCTACATCGAAAGTTCATGACAAAATCTTTGGAACAACCATCTATAAATTAGTAGTCCAATAAGTGGTTAAACTACTTTTTGGGCCTTTCAATTCTATTGGCTAAAAAAAAAATTATAATTATTAAACAATAACGACGATAACAAGGTTCACAATTTATATCGTTGGTGAAAAGTTTACTATTTACCTATTGCGCGATCCGTTAGTAACTATTGGCGACCATAAAATTAACAACAGATTTGTGGTTGCTAATATTCTGTTGATCAAGAGTAATAACAACGGATATCGTGGTTTCAGGAACCGAAAATTTGTTCCCGAAGCCATTTTTTTGTAGTGAATAGACCTGCCATAAATAGAATGTATCAATTATATATTAAAAGTATTTATGTACATAATTGATTGGATTTAGGATATAACCCTTACACGTATAATGATTCAAATTTCCATTGCTTTAACGGTAAACGGTGCTTTATTGAAGCAATCATGCTCCATGTATATTCTCGTTTATAATATCGTTTACAAAATTTATACTTAACAAGATCTCATACCATTTTCCATAACAAACATAATCAATTTAGCTGCTCATTTGCTACCACATCATCATTTGTACACTAAGGTGTACACATTTTTCGTACAAATATATTTATCCTTATTGAAGATTCATGGAAATAAATTGTACTCCAAATTTTCAGAAATAAAGTACAAGAAAAGGGGTAGAAGATGTGTAAAAGGTTGTCTACACTGTCCATAACCTTGATAGAATATTCCATATAGATACCCATATAAAGGTGTAAGGTCCCAAAATTTGCTTGTTTTGGTAGGTGTAGCCCATTTAAGAAACGAGCCTTGAATGCCAAGAAAATCCCAAATTCATAAGTTAGGTAAAAGCCCAAAAATCTAATCATAGGTGGTGCAAGTTGATTTTTTTATGAATGTTTATTTATATTTTGTGTGTATAAATGCGATTGTAAGTTATAAATCATGAAGGCTAAAGTTTTGCTCATAATTGGTTTCTATGACCTTCACAGATTCTATGTAATTAAGAATTTCACCAGTAACGCAACAACGTGAAAATATCTATGCCGTGAAGTTTTTATTTTTTACATATGAATATATATATATATTTGTTCAAAGGAAATTGCACACGCGAAATTATACGAGACTTTATGCTCACTCATACTTTATGAAATTTTGTAGATTGTGAAGGGGTCGTGGATGTGTGGATATTGCATTGATTATGGAGAAGCCAAGGGAGGAAAATCAAATCAAAGTTCAAGGATCCCATGTGTAGGATTTACTTGCATACGTTTTGAAGTAAAGATTGAGATGGACTTATGAGATTGTTTGTGTTTTGAGCTGGTTCTTCATTAGTATGATATGTTAGAATAAATTTTGGCACGAAAATGAGATTTTTGGGGAAAGTGAGATAATAGTGGTTTTTTAAAGAGTGTATAGTTAAAAAATAAGGAAAAAATTTTGAATTTATTTTTGACATTATTTTATGGGAGTGTGTGGCTGAATATGAGTTTTGAATATATATTTTTTGAAAAATGAAGCCCCACACATGGACAAGATATCGTCCATAACTCCAAACAAGATAAACAATAGAATACAATCAAATCAATAAAAGAAATTGGAGAATGGGTAGATAAAAAAAAAAGACATTTTTATTATAAACCAAATAGTAAGAAACCACCTTTTTTATCATTTAAATGCTATTGACCTTGCAGTTTATATTATAACCTAATAGTAAGAAACCCGTTTTATCATTTTGATAATATTTTGATCATTTTCACTAGTTATGTTTACGGATTTAGTAGCTTTCACGCCCAAATCCACAAGCTTTAATTTTTGTTTCACGAGCAGTGGCCGCTGCAGTTGGTAGAGAGAGCTGCATTAAAATAACAAAATTACTTATTTTATTCAAAATCTTTGTTAAAGAAAATACAAAATTAATCAATTTTAAGCTAATAGTACATAAAATAGAATAAAATATGGAACAAAAATAACAACATTGTATTTTTTTAAAAACAATCAAGTTTTAACTCAAACAAACTTAAAAATTCAAAAAAAAAAAAATAATAGAAAAAAAATGGAAATCAAGGTTTTGTTTATACACATAAACACATAAAAATAAAGTAAACAAAATGTGAAAATTTCATTCATGATATATTAGCAAAGAAAACCTACAATTATATTTGAGTTAAATGAAAAATTTTAAAATTCACAATCCTTCAAAAATTTTACACAATTTTATGCTCAAACGACCGTTCACTCAACTATTTTTTAATTACATTTGTGAATAAAAAGAGAATGAGTAATTTCTTTTTTTGGATTTCAAAATTGAAAATGATCGAAATATTTAAGTCTAAAAATAATAAGTGTTAAATATAGTGTTTTGTCAACTTATCTTTCTAAACATTAGGAGATTAAGATATGAGTTGCCAAAATATGCAAATGGAAGTAAGTGATAGAGAACTGAAAAGTCATTTTTAAATGATTGAGGAAGAAGTTGCTAGAGACTGTGAAAGTTGGGGACCGATAACATAAATTTCTTTAAATTAAAAAGAAAAATTGAACCAATGTCCTTCCAAGTTCCATGAAGGACAAGAAAAACTTTACCACTAAGGCCCTGTTTGATTGCAACGAATTTCATGGAAAATCTCACATGAATTTCAATTTGACCGTTTGATTACAACGTGAGAATGAAAATCGAATTTCAAGGTACAATCACTTTAAGCTGCATTATCTTTATTTTCATGAAAAACTAATTCTTATGAATTTGATGAGTTTTTATTTTTCAACTAACATGGAATTGAAATTCCTTTCCACCTTTACTTATCAAACGGATCTAAGTTATGAAGACTTTCACATTCTTCTAAGAGTTAAAAATTTTATTTTGTTAATAAAAAATTAAAATATTTTTTTTTTTCAGATTTTTGGGCATTCCAAAAATTGTGAACATGAAATTGTTACATCACCTCATGTCAGATTGTACCAAGCGATGTCAAATAACAACACCCATTCATATGAAGTCGTTCACATCATGCACAACTATATTAATGTGCACACCTTATGGCATGTTAATACACGTGGCTTCCATGCTGGCCAGAGGAACCTTATGGTGGGATCATTTGACATGTTGAAATACTATATTTTGAAATTCGAATGAACACAAAATACAAGGAGAAAGCGTAGAAATTTGGTTTGTACGGGCAGTTCTATTTTCGGGCACCCCCTTAAACTATTACAATTTGACAAATAGCCTCATTTATTTATTCAGAAATATAAACACTCCTCTCCTCTCCTCTCCTCATAGAGTAGATGAAAGAGTAAAAACATGGAATTTAGTTTTAGTAGAGTAAACTTAATTTTGACATTTNATATATCATAGTTTTATCGATTGTCAAGAACGCATGAACGGAACTAGATTATAAATCAAGAATTGAAATAGATAGCAATAGGCGGATTCGAGATCCAATATAATCATCCATAAATGGATAAAAATACATTTTACAGCTTTCTTAGATTAATTAAACATAAAATAAAATCAAACTCTCTTTTGTTTATATAATTCGAATCAAATAAAAAGTTAGTAAACTTGAATAAAGTTATTTCCCGTGGGAGGATACTCTCAACTCATCAATTCTATTATTTGTTAATGATCTCGTACGCTTGCGAATTTTGCACGAACATGGAACATTGATTTTGAGCCTCACTGGCAAGGAGTAATAGTAACCAACTTAGTAAAAACCAATCGATATTGGAGGACTAGTTCCATAAATGATATGTTTTGATCGTTTCTATAAGGCTTCGACGCTTTAACTTGTGATTATTTGATGATAAGGAAAAGGAACGGCCATATGATAGTGGTGATTTGCAGCAACTCCTAACCTCCCAAACCTGTACACACGATCATCAATATCAAAGCAAATGTCTTGGAGCTGCCATACTATAGGTCTTATCTCCCAATGAGATGTTTACTATTCTATTTAAAGACCCAATGAAGAAGTTGAGGATCTCTTTAGGCCTCTCTCCATTAATTCATTGAGGAGATGATTCCTTTTTTTTATAATTTGAAAACATGGTGAAAAAAAAGAGTTAATGTCCTATTAAAGTTTTCCTCGATTAAATCACCGAGGAATTATATAAAAGCCTCGACACTGGAACCCAAAATGGACTTACATTCATATTCCTTGCGCAAATCAAATCTCATCGAGATTGAAACAATCTCCAACCGAGGGTAGCTTGGGATTAAAAGGGTAACCCTATTAAGCCCCTGTTTGACACCCATTTTGGGTATAAAAATTTTTTTCGAATAGTGATTGATGGAAGATTGTGTGGTTAAAAAGTAAAGAGAATTTTTGGATTTATGTGTAATATTATTTTATTGATAAAATGTGTGGTTGAAATGAAAAATGAGAAAGAGAATGAGAAATAAAATAGGTTTCAAACAAGGGCTAACCTAAAACTGACAGGGGAGCTAAGCTAAAAGTCGAAAGTGGACTTACCTCATTTAACGTGCACAATTGTAATTTATGAGATTGAAAGAAGAACATCCCTTCATGGTATGGAATCGAATTGAAAGAAAATCTGGGATCAGATTTCTAGCCAAAAATAGCACGGATTTAAAGAGTATCTATGATAGAGAAGGCCACAATTACACAAGCATCAGATTTATTTTCAGGTGCCTTGATATCAACACTAGCCTATTTATTTTTGCTTCAACCTCCGCACAGTGTAATACTTTAGGAGATGGGAAAAGTCATACAACGGTCAAAAGCCAGCAATTCAAAATTTCAACATTAGCAATTGCAAGATAACAAAATCCTTCATTTCACATAGATATGAAATTTAGACTCGGAAGACAAATGTTACGTGTTGAAATAATTATTATCTACCAGGGCTCCTAAGTCATAAAGGGCCCATTGCACGCTTATGTATCATTGCATATTCGTACCTCGGCCACCGAGGTACAATCGAAGCGAAAGATGCCTCGATTGTAAAAGTACCATTTAGTACTGAAGCACGAAGAACAATAACAATTGGCTAAATCTCATAATTAGGCGAAAACATTAGTGTCAATTCTGACACAATCAACAGGGATTTCAGTACAACAAACCTATGCATGCTCACAACAAATTGCTTGACAAATGTGATAAAAGCACAAACAAGTAAAATCTTAAAAATTGGACTTAATTATAATTTACAATGCAATAATGAGAGAATGTCAACTCATAGAAATGATTAAAAAGCTCCTAAAAAAATTATAAATAAGATCATTTGCACAACTAAAAAGGGGTTGAAATCTAAGCTCCAAACCTTCACTTTCTTAAAACGCTTCCTTGGATCAAGGAAAAAATTAGGATCTTCCTCTCGAAAATTCTAGCATTCTCCATATGGCACTTTTGAAACTCCACCTTTCTTCTTTCTATAGACAACTTGGCTCCTAAATATATACCCCCAAAAATCCCCCCAAAAAGGGAACAAATCCTGTGAAAATCTTGACAAATACAAAAAGTTTTTTGAGTATTCAAGATGTGATGTGAATAATACACAAAGTTGGAATCAATTTTAAGAGCTAATTATGAGAAAAAAGTTTGTCTCAATTATATAATCCACATCATTAGAGTAATATCATAAGGGTCATTTCAAATGATTGAATTAACTAAACACTGACAAACTAATTAATTGAAGCAATAACTCTCGTCCCACTTGTCAAATTACTGGATACAATGAGGTCACTATCGACACATTCTTCAAATGGCAAGAAATCAAATAACACACAATATTGTATAACACTAAACAAAATAATTAGTAGAAAAAATTATTTATTTTTCTTTTGTATTCAATATTATCGCTATCGGAAGCTTGGACTGATCTATACAGGGCGATTTAAACATTTCACACTATCGTAGAGAAATATAGAGAAGCCATTTTCTTGAAGAATTGTGAAGTCTAGTAAATGCACATTGAAGTCAAACATCGCAACTAAAGCTGCCACAAAGAACCATCCCCTAGCAAGAACGATTGATATTAGACGAAAATATATTACTTATTTTTTACTCAATTATGTTAGATTGGGCAGTAATGAAGGTCGGTTGTAAAATTACTTTCAACTCCAAGTCCACGACGAAGGGAAATAAAGCAAATGTGTTAGTGTGGGTAAAAATCGCAATTGCATATTAAATTTAAACTATTTCATTTAATACCATACATATTTCCAACTTGAAATATATGATTTCTTATCAATCTTCTTCACCATTCACGAATCACCAGATGCTGTAATTCGTAATAATTGCATCAGTTTATCGTGTTTGTTTCAAAAAAAAACAATAGAGGTTTCTATGTGTACAAAATATGTCGACAAAATTGATTTACAAAATATGTGTTGGCAACATATAGGCCAATAATTTCAAAAATAATTTTTAAAATCAATGGCCTAGATCTTGCCAAACTCATTTTGTCAACCTATTTTGTATAACTAGATTAATCCTTTTTACAATCAATCTGATAAGTTTTCATCGTTGCTAGCATCTCTGAAATTTAGATTACATGTTGATTATACGTGTTTCATCATATAATAATTCATCGATCTCCTTTCTAGATCTTATTTCAACCATTAATTAACGACTAACGAAGTTTTACACCTCATACATGATGTTATTGAAACATACATTTGCAGTATAAGCAAGAAGTTGGAATCTATTAACGTTAAACGCGCATCGTATGCTTTTTGGTTGAATCGAAGTCTAAACATATAAATGTATCATATCCTGACTATGATCACACTGGTATGTCGTGTTATATTTAAAGAATCTTGTTGATTATGGAAAGGCGAAAGTAATATGAATTTGTCCATTTATAGTGCATTGTAATTTGGGGTTTTCTTCTTTCTGAGTTAAGAGTTTTACTCATTTAATGTGTGTGTTTATAGTGCCTGTTTGTTGGAGTGATATGGCTGTCCAAAATAATCAATTTAATGTGTGAGATGATTTTTGT
>CAIGRB010071397.1:11375-40690 GCA_903798255.1 Fraxinus quadrangulata | reverse complement strand
CGTTCTATAGATTTTTACATATAGTATGAATTTGAAATTCTTACATTTTGTTGAATATGTAGGCATCAGTGCATGTGTACTATTTGATTAGGTAGTAAGTATTTACAATAGTTACGTGGTTTCATATATTTCTTATGTCATTTTATGTACTTAGTAGGTTCTTATATTATTTGTCTATTTGTTTTTGTTATTTGTAAATGACTTCCTCACACCGATATAAAATTTCGGGGGGATCATGTGTGCATTATGAAGGACCATGTGACCGATCACATAAGTATGATGAAATGTAGGTTCGATGATGTAGCTATAGAAATTGAGGGACACAAGGTGAGTGATGAGTACGGTGAATTTAGATGTGTTGTAGGCAATGTAGATATGTCTGTATGTAATGATTATGATGATTTGTCCTTGTCCAACACTACGGTTGACGAACAGCATGCCAAGGCATCTGAAATAGATGTTTGCAACAATGATGACTTGTCCAAAAAAGTCCTCAGATGTGGTTGCCACCATCGCAGATCCTTCAAAAGTCAATGCTCCACCGCCATCTCGACCTCAATCCCTCAGGGTCAAGGTGTCCAGTGCTAACACACTGACTCCTTTCACACGATCTGGTCGTAGAAAGGGTAAAATGGATGTATAGTTAGTTTACAATGTTGATGGAGCATAGCATTGTGTGTTTGGAAAGAACATTTGCAACGTCATTTTGTGTACCATTATTAGGCAGATTTTTTGGTTGATGGTATAGTTCTTATTGTCGATGTAGAATTGCAATGGAGACAACAATATTCTATTTCAGTACTTGCATGTTGTTTAGGTCTTATATTGTGTACACATTTACAAACTGTTGTTCATGACAGTTGAAATATCAATTGTCGAGAATAACAGGTATTTAATGTTGAGAACAACATTTCAAATGTCGAGAAATGAGGGAAATCTATAGAATTGATGAAAACGGAATAAAATCTCGTTCTAAATACATGAACTGTCAAGTATTTAGATAGACATGGTTCAAATGTTGATAACAACTTTTGAAATGATGATAACATCATGAAATGTCAAAGATGAAGTCGAACTAAATGACAGAACGATAATATGACAATTAGATTTTAAAAAAGACTTACAATAAACCAATTAGACGTAGAACTTCCTCAATATGATTTTCAATCTAAGATGTATTATAATTCCATCATCATTAACAAAAAGCTCTCATGATAAGTATAGTATGGTACTGTGCCGACTTCAACCAAAACATATTGGTAATAAATACAACTTCACTATTCACATGACAAACACAAGGTCTAAAACTTAAGATGTTAAACAAATGTCAATCAATTGTAATTACATAGAGTACGAATTGGTGTGTAGCCTTGTAATGTAATTACACCATGTTTTTACTCCTCTATATAAGCATGCATATGACTTCAAAAACAATGTTCAAACACAATTTTCACAAGAAATTTCTAGCAATAAGAAATTCTTCGTTCAACTATGTCTTCTTCAATTGAACAAACTCCTCATAATAATGTTGCTATGACTCTATCCTCGCCCAGGTCTTCGAGTGACAAATTTGATCATCATCGACCTGGGAACCATTGTCATCGAGTGAGTCTTCATTCAATTCCATTTCTTAATTTGGGAAATGAAGGTGAGTTAAGGGAACCTAGAGTTGGTGATTGTATTGCCGATCGTAAGATCATCTCGATCAAAACCCCACCAGATAAACACCATATTTTGTTTGGCATTCAATATGTCGACGAGTTGGTTGATAATGTTGGACCGAGTCTAGGTGTCATGGGAGATGTCATCATGACGACGATGATGTTAGTGAGATGTCTTCTGTCCGTTATTGAGGACATGTACATGTTTTCGTACATCGTCATTTTTGTGACCATTTCAAATAAGAAATTCATTATCATTATCATAGTTTATGTTGACGAAGTGGTAAAGTTAATGTAGTTTGAAAGTTTATGAATTCCTCGATATGATTTATCTTTGGTGTTGTTTGAAATTTAGTAGATGACTATGTAATAGTCTTGAAATCGTAGTACTAAATTTATGTTTTGTAATTTTCATTGATCTGTGAAAATAACGTAGAAAGGCAAAAGTACATTATTCACTAATGACGAGTTCGATGTTAACATGAACATAGAAAACATTCAAGTGCCCATGTTAGTCAATGATCTTGGGGTCCTACATAGTTTCCCGTTGTGTCCGTAACCACTGCACCGTCCACATTTTCGCTTGCTCATCGACTTTTCATGTCTTGACCATTTTCTTTATGTAGGAGGTCGTTCTGGTGGTCTACGTATATTTGGGGATGAAACATGGATGTAACGAATCACATGAGGAACAACTCCATTCTAGTTGGATAAATGATTTCGTTGTAAGCAGTTTGCCAGAACTTAGTGGTGTAGTACGGGGAACACAAGTCATAAAGTGATTTCTCCTTTGCCCAAGCTGCTCGGGATGCATGTGCGCATTGTATTTGTCGTATCTGAAACTCTCAATATGAGCATGTGCTGCCAATAAGGTCGACAGTACATATGTTCATGCCTATACCAACCTCCAACATGAGTTTATCCAAGTGACGCACTTGTAATGTTGCACCAAAGTCAAATGATTTTCTCAATTCTCCCTCCATCTTTGGTGTCAAGGCACTCTAGCATTTGATGGATGCGGTTCTCCTCTCGAAAAACAAATGTTGCATTAGAGACCTAATGTTGTTGACCAACGAGATTATTGGGAAACTTCGTTGTCACTTGATGACTGAATTAAGGGACTTCGTACTATTGTTCGCGATAATGTTGTATCGGTTACTACCGAAATTTGCACGTGAACATGAAGATATACTGCATGTTCCAAATAAGAAGCAACTGCTGGTCGGATGGTTCTAATATGTCCTATTAATTATTTGAATTCTGATATGTGCTATGCTAGTGCTACATGCTTGAACAAGAACACGACATTGCTATATACCTAACGATAAGATTTTTCTCAATATGCCACATGCAGGCACCATGTGAGAAAGCGGATACAACTGGAATATTGCCCGCTTAATGCTCTCTTTCCTATCGATACAAACACTAGCCGTTCTGAGTCTTCAACTACATCTTTCATCTTCGTGAAGAACCAATTCCACGATGCATTTGTTTCGCCGTCGACAATCCTCAAAGTAATATGATATATTTGGAAGTTAGCATCCTGCGTTGTAGCAACTAATAATGTTCCCTTGTACTGGCCCTTCAAATGACTCTCGTCAACTCAAATGATCGGTCTCATGTAATCTCCAAAGCTATGTATACTTCCCTCGAATGTTAAGAAGAAGTACAAGAACTTGTTATTGTTGTCGAGCTCAATGTGCGCGACGGTTCCAGTATTTTTCTCAATTAACACATGGCAGTATAAAGGCAATTTTTGAAAACTCTCTTCTAGTGAACCACGGAGTCATTTAAGACCCTTCTCTTTACTCCTCTAGGCTTTGTTGTAGCAAATTCGTACGTCGAACTCATGTTCGATATCCCCGATAATACCCGCGGGAACGGACGGTTGGTTTGCATAATCCAGTCGCTGCATTATGTGTTGCCTAATTAGGGCACTGGTTGCAGGTATGTGTGCATTCTGCCGAACATCTGAAGGACATGTATACTCAAGTTTGTACCTCTGAACATTAAACATATTTGAATTTTTTATATTGTAAGCTCGTAATAGCCAATGACATTTGGTATCCACGCAACAAACAGTGAAAAATCTAGTATTCGATTTTTTAACTTTGAAATGGAACTATTAAGTCAAAGCCTGTAGTCGAAACCTTGTGTGTAGTTGTTCATTATTAAAGAAGGTTTGATTCTCCACAATTTCCCATTGATCTTCCGATCCCTTTCCATTTCCAATATATGGATTTCCTTCAATTAGGACGACATCCCTATGTGAAATCATTCTTGGCTCTTCTAGCTTGAACACACCAACTTCTTCATGCCCATACAAGACCTTTCTATTGATGATAAATGATCAACTCCGACTTTCACATCTTGCTCTCCAAAATCATATTGATCTGCAATTACACACATGGCTGTTTGTATGTGAACAGAAATGTACAATTGCAAATTCTTGTTATCGGCTACATCAGCGGAGGGTACATTCATGTTCAGAACTTTAAATTTCAAGTGAACTATATATCAGACAGACACTTCACCATATGCATTTATCATATTTTTCTACTTTAACAAACATTTTTCAAAGGAATTTATTCCACCATTAATGACATTGTCAATACATGATAACTATTGCAAATTTATCTATCAAAGTTATTTAAGTAGGCTGTGACACCATACTTGTGAAAAACAAAATTATAAATATATATGAATTTCATTTAAACATGCTTAAATATTCTTACAACAAATATTTATTAATTGTTTGAAAAATCTAATCATCCATTTACATAATATATATCCCAACAACTATTAAATACAACTTATCAACACAAATAAGATTTAAAAAAAAATTATATTCTATCTAGAATTGTAGATAAGATTAAATTTCTCTAAACGAAATTATATAATTTTCTTATGAATTAGAAGTATGTAAAATTTTTTGAGTTAATGAATTTTTTATTTCGTCATCTTCATTTTTATTCAAAATCATTGATCGTTACCTAATAGATAATAAAATGACATATACCCATTAAGTATTACCTTGTGTTATTGTGGCTTCCCATGAAAACTACTACTTCTCTAGAAATTTGTGACAAATTGAAAAGAAAAAAAATTGATTCATTTTTTATTGAGGATATAAAAGACATTTTGATATCAAATTTGGTCATTTTTGTAAAATTTATCAAAATTAGACACTTTTCAATTGACAAACATGTAATTGATCATTTTTGAAAATTCTTCTNAAAAAAAAAAAAAAAAAAAAAAATAGAAACAGGGAATGCTAATTTAATTGTTCATTACTATTCATTATCTGGTACTTTCCTAAGCTCATGACGATCATTATTTCAATTTTTTTAATTAAATTTATATTTGACAATCATTACTTCAAAATTTTTAATTTTGTTATTCATTTTGAACAACACATTTATATAATTAAATATTTAACACGTAAACCAAATTTATTCCATCTTTTTAACCCCCATACTCTCCAAAAAATTACCGTTCAGTACCATCAAACGGCTAAATATCTCCGGTATAAAGTGGCTTTTGCTCTCACCCTCTCGCTGCTTTTCTATCTCTGCTAAACCAAATGAAGCGCTTGGACAAAAAGAGGGATGAGAATCCGTTGTACGTCCCCGGGATGAGCAGCGAGTCCGGAGCGTCGTCCCTGACGCGTGGAAATCATGGTCGGTATTCGTGGGTCAGCGGCATTTTCAACATTAAGCGAACTCAGAACTATGTGTCTCAAGCCGCCGCTCAGCGGCTCGCTCAGGTCATGGCTTCCCAAGCTGCCGCCGCCGCCGACGACGACGACGATGATGATGGAGACAATGACGACGAGTTAGGACTCCGGTTCAATCCTCCTCTTCCTCTTTCCTTCTCCAGGCCTGTCAAGACTAACTGCGTTAACAATAACAGTAAGAGTAGAAACAGGCCTGTGGTTCCGTCTTCTAAGATCAGTAGATCTTCGGATGCGGTGATTTTTACTTTTACTTGTACTTTTACTGTAAATTTAGAAATGATTTTGAGGATTTTCTGTAAAATAAAAGTAAAATTCCCGACAATGATTTCATTCGTTATTCTGGATTTTGAAGTTCCAACAGTGCATTTTGTTCTAAGCTATGTATTGAAGTGGATATTTGATACTAATCATGCGGCTTGTATTCACCCGCTGATATTTTGGCATCAATATGGTTTATAGTTTGTATGCACACAATACAAAAAAGTGCAAGATTTTTCATTTTTATTTCTTCAGCAAATTATAATACAAGGCAAGAAATGTAAATGAAATTTGACTGTCTTTTGATTAATTACTTAGGATTATGGAATAACTTTTGTGTTGAGATATGGAATTCTAAATATGCGTATTTAACTGTGTGCATCTCGTCTACTGATGTCTATAAATGAATCTATATTTTTGTATGATGTGTTCTGAGAGATATTGGGGCTTCCTTTTGTTTTCCTTTCTATTTATTTTGATCAGGTCACTGAAAACTTATCGGATGCGGATGAAGCTCCACCAACTCGCTCAACACCAACTAGAAGGCCATCCATGTGAATTGGCACAGTGCCTTCACTGCCACCCAGTAGACCATCACTTAAGACTCCAATGCCCATACCGCCGATTGATCCTCCTAGCAACAGCCAAAGAAAGAAAAAGATGGAATCTATCTTCAGCTGTTTCAGAAACTAATTATTTTCAACTTCTCATGAATTATCAGGCATTACTACTTTTTTAACAAAACATTTTCTTTTTAAAATCTATACTACCATAAAATTGTCATCATGTGGGAATAGTGTGTAAGATATTTATTACATTAAAGCCCTGTGTCCCTTGTACATGGGGGATATGTCCTTCCATAATACCATGGACATGCAAATTTAAGCAGTCTAAGGGCTTCTCTGTATAGGAGTATAAGCTTCCCTATTCGTTGAGTACTTATCCGTGTCAATGGTTGGATAGTATTTCTACCTTCATGAATAGAGCGATATATAATTGCAATTCCATTTAGTTTATTTCATGTTAATACACATTCCAATGTGAACTGCAGGTACTCACCAGTTTTGGCACAATTAAACTTAAATGATAACGGAGAGGAGCGCACATCTTCTGCCATTCGTGATGAAGTATGTTATTTATAGACAAAAAAATTGAACCAGTTTTCTGTATATAATGCAGTTAATTTCCTGCTCATCAGAGGAGTTTGTTTTCTACTTGTCTTCTGTCAATCTAATATCTGCTTATTGGGCAGCTTGATATGCTACAAGAAGAAAATAAGAGTTCTCAAGGAAAGGTTTAGATCCTTCTTATTTCTTGTATTGTGCTCTTCAAATCTTCCTTCACTCCAGTTGTGTACTATAAAAATCATTCGTGGCATCTTAAATGGTGATTCAAATATGTTTTACAGCTCAGATTTGCAGAGAACAGTTATGAGGAAGCTGAAGCTAGAGTCAGGGAACTTGAGAGACAGGTCTTTCTTCTATCATTTTGTTTGCCTGATTATCAAGTTACGGGGTTTCTTGGTTTCAAACTGAAAATTCTCAAGCTTTTATACTAATTATCTTCCTTGAGATGTAATTCCAATACTTTTGCTCACACCATTGTCCTTTGTATGCCCCCCTTCATCTTCTTCTCGGGGTTTGTGTTTTTATATATCCGTGGCTTGTTTGAGCCCCATTTTTGTTAAAAAAAATGCATTTTTCAATAGTGTATTGATTGGAATTGTGTGGTTAAAAAATAAGGAAAAAGTTTGGGTTTGCGTGTAATATTATTTTATTGAAAAATGTGTAGCTGAAACAGGTTTAAAACACTATTCAAGATTGCATTTTTTTCAAAGAATGGGGCTCAAACAAGGGCACGGTTGCAAATCCAAACCCCCACCAGCCTTCTTTGGTGACGCCTGAAAACCTTCTAAGGTAGTGTTAGTCTTTTGCTTAAAAAAACACAAACTTTGTTACTAACTTTCTAACTTTTCTTTCTTTTTCCTTTTGAATTAAAGTGATGACATGCAAATTTAAGCAGTCTAAGGGCTTCTCTGTATAGGAGTATAAGCTTCCCTATTCGTTGAGTACTTATCCGTGTCAATGGTTGGATAGTATTGCTACCTTCATGAATAGAGCGATATATAATTGCAATTCCATTTAGTTTATTTCATGTTAATACACATTCCAATGTGAACTGCAGGTACTCACCAGTTTTGGCACAATTAAACTTCAATGATAACGGAGAGGAGCGCACATCTTCTGCCATTCATGATGAAGTATGTTATTTATAGACAAAATTGAACCAGTTTTCTGTATATAATGCAGTTAATTTCCTGCTCATCAGAGGAGTTTGTTTTCTACTTGTCTTCTGTCAATCTAACATCTGCTTATTGGGCAGCTTGATATGCTACAAGAAGAAAATAAGAGTTCTGAAGGAAAGGTTTAGATCCTTCTTATTTCTTGTATTGTGCTCTTCAAGTCTTCCTTCACTCCAGTTGTGTACTATAAAAATCATTCGTGGCATCTTAAATGGTGATTCAAATATGTTTTACAGCTCAGAATTGCAGAGAACAGTTGTGAGGAAGCTGAAGCTAGAGTCAGGGAACTTGAGAGACAGGTCTTTCTTCTATCATTTTGTTTGCCTGATTATCAAGTTAAGGGGTTTCTTGGTTTCAAACTGAAAATTCTCAAGCTTTTATACTAATTATCTTCCTTGAGATGTAATTCCAATACTTTGGCTCACACCATTGTCCTTTGTATGCCCCCCTTCATCTTCTTCTCAGGGTTTGTGTTTTTATATATCCGTGGCTTGTTTGAGCCCCATTTTTGTTAAAAAAAAATGCATTTTTCAATAGTGTATTGATGGGAATTGTATGGTTAAAAAATAAGGAAAAAATTTGGATTTGCGTGTAATATTATTTTATTAAAAATGTGTAGTTGAAATGTGGTTAAAACACTATTCAAGATTGCATTTTTTTCAAAGAATGGGGCTCAAACAAGGGCAAGGTTGCGAATCCAAACCCCCACCAGCCTTCTTTGGTGACGCCTGAAAACCCGCTAAGGTAGTGTTAGTCTTTTGCTTAAAAAAAACACAAACTTTGTTACTAACTTTCTAACTTTTCTTCCTTTTTCCTTTTGAATTAAAGTGACACATGGTTTGATGCATCTGAACTGCAGGCTGATGGTTATGCAGATGTTCGAGGATGGATGATTGATGCTGGCATTACCATTATTGGCAAGCAGGGAAAAGATAATGTGGCATTGTTGTTTCCCATATTTGAGAACTACTTAAACATATGGGTAAGTGCCCTATAAATGTTTCTCGAAGTCTTTTGTTTCAAGAATCATAAACAATGTCATATAGTTGGGATATTCATCTGATATTTTTTTTAATGCCTCTTGTATCCATTTTATAGAGTTTTCCCCTTTATTTGATATATACATTATACACAGCTTATTGAAAGCATTTTAAATCTTGTCCTTGTACTGTTATATATGTTTTTATTTTTCAGGCCTCAGATGAGGAAAAATATGATTTGGTGCATAAAGGTTTGGTTATATTCACTGGAGCTTTCTGATGAGTTGAAGTTTGATTCTTCTGTATTTGAAACTCACTTCTTTTGTTTCCTGTTTTTTATGTAGAAAGAATTATAATTTTTACTTGGTGGAATTCACACAGCTGTGTTGGCGTGATCTTTGTTGGGTAAGTTCTTTTAAATACTTTGTTACTTCAGTTAAATTTTTCACTCTTTTCGATGACTTTTCTTCTCTTTTGTTCAAATGGTTTTTTGCTTCAAGGATATGTATTCTTTGGGTTCAAGAGTTTCTGCTTGTACACTTTTATGTTTATTTGAATAAATTATTTATAATCAGTTCTGCTTGTACATTTGTAATAAGTTGTCTTTTTGGATTGTGGTTGATCAGTAGATCAACGAATGATTTTGGTTTTGTATTGTGGCTGAATAATAGTTGCACATGTGTCAGTGAATCTGATGAATATCTGCAAAATTTACAAAAACCTCATATTGGGCAAGTTTATAGAAATTGCCTTTTATCTGTGTCCTCCAAAATTTATGTAGATTAAGATACATAAAATTGAAAAACGTGATTTATATGTCCATTGTTATGAGTTAATTCTTCTGCTTTGTTTCCGACATATCTCTTGTAGCAACTGAACTTTGCAAAGAAGCTAAATTATAGAGAATTGCTGATAAATTTGATCCTCCATACACATTGATTTAGTAGTTGTGTAAATCAAAATTCACAATTAATCTTAAACAATCTGTAAATATGTGTTGGAATCACCAAAAATAACCTCAGTTATGTTGACTTACACAACTATGCCTCTTAGCAGCAGACTTGGTTTCCAAATGTAGAAACGTAAAAACAAAGATGTAATCTACTATTTGTCATGAGCCAAATTGATGTTCCTACGGTGCGCGGATATTATTCTAAAAGTGCACGAGGATTGTTAAAATTGTTTCTCTCTAGTAATTCTTTTGGCGAACGCGAGAAAGTATCTACAGGAGCATATATTGTACAATGATGTGTGTTTTTGATGAACCACGTGTAAGTAATAACTAGGGTTGATTGAGATAATTACTCATAGGACCAATTTTGATATCATTGGAGGACATTGACAATTAGTGTGCTAACTTCAGGTTTAATCAGACATATATACAATTAATACAATGTGGGCTTATGGTAACAGTTTAGTTATAGAGGAAAATAATGTGTATCCTTCTTCAACGTTTAAAGTCTTTGCACATTATTATAAAGGACAAATGAACAGATGAAATCTAGCCTTCAAAAGTGCAACAATCAGAATTATAATTCATGATGTTTTAAAAGCAATATACATGAACAGATATCAAGTCCAATTCTATTATTTATTTTAACTTCCTTTTTGTTCATTTTGTGTATATTTTGTTGGAACTTGAAAGTTTCCTATTCAAAGAGCTTCAATCCATCTATAAAAAAAATTTACAAGTATTATTTAGGAGAACTTTTAATAATTCTTTGGGAGAACTTTTAATATGAGCTCTAAGACAGTTGATGTAAATTTAGGCTAAAATCATTAAAATAAATATTGTTAATGAAAGGTTTAAAGGCTACCTTATGTTATTTTTATTCTTTTTCTGGATGATGTAATTTCTTCTATTCTTCTTGCCATTTATTCACTCTCCTTGGTTTTTTATGGCTTCTATCTTCAAAGAAAATGACATGGCATAGACACAGCAGGAGACAGAAGATGGGGATTATATCCCTCATCTAAAATGACAGCCTGTTTTCGCATTTCTTCCTCTACGAATATATGGGTTTAAGTTTATTCGTACTACACCGACTCCAGATGAAGCTAGAACTCAAAGCTGGAACACAGATTTTAGTCCTCCGGCTCCAGATGAAGCTGGAACACAGGTCGTAGTACTTCAGCTGAAGATGAAGCTGGAACTCAAGGCTGAAACATAGGCCATACTGTGTTCAATTTATGAAATCTGACCTTCATTAAGTGATTAAGGCTAATGATGTTCGAACATCTGAACAGTATCAATTTCCCCTGTATCAGCTCCTTCACAACTTAAAATACATTAACTCAGTTTATTAAATTCTGCAATATGAAACCACTCCTTCCACATTCTTCCTTCCATGCATATGTGAGGAACTTATCCGAGTTGTTGTTATTTTTATTTTTATATAACAAATGAATTCCACCAACATTTGAAGCGAAAATTTATTATTGCTAATGCTGATTGCAAGTTAAATATTTGTGATTTTCATCTTGCCCGTGTGTCATTTAATGATGCCCCTTCAGCTATTTTTTGGGCTGTAAATCTGACTTCTATTAAGCTTTTCAAATTTCTTTGTAGCTTTCCCTTTGTTAATATCAACTACTTAACTTCCTAATCTTTAATTTTCATTTTCTTAATTGTTTTGAAGGATGTTATTGCAACTCGGTGGTATCGTGCTCCAGAGCTATGTGGATATTTCTTCTCTCAAGCACTATGTAGGAACAACCAACAATTTTCATAATCACTATTTTTGTCATCTAAGAACACTCCAGATGTATTTCTGTTTATGCATAATATAAATGTTGCCTGTGTTAAAAATGCACATCTTCAATGCAGGCATAAGTAGATACCTCAAATTCCGAACTAGCTCGGGTGGTTAGTGGGCAAAAAGCCCTTATTGAGGAATACTTACTATCCAAGGAATATACAGCACAGGTTTGTCCATCTATGATTCAACCAATACCATAGCATCTTATTACGAAACTTCATTCTCTCTTGACATTATAGAACAATCAATCATCTATTTCGTCTGAGAATTTACTCTTTTTTCATTTTGTTTCTTTTTCTTTCATTTAGCATATATATATTTATTATTATTTTTATTTTTTTGTACATTTTACGTCTGATTCATGGCTCTCTCTCATTCCACGAAGAAAACAAAGTTAGAAGGGAATTTGTGCAAAATGTTACGATCATCGTCTCACACAAATATGATCTTCAAATTACCATTCAATATTTTCCAGGTGAAAGAGTGGAGCCTTAGTGGAGCTCTTATCTAGTTAAACGAGTAATAACTACGAAGCACAGCAGAAGTGGAATTTAGAGGAATTTAGTTAACTCATTGAGAAGTTTGCATAAAAAGTTCCAAATTCATTTTTCTCTTTTTCCTTTTTCTTATGACGCCCTAAAGGTGCGAGATATGACACATTAGGTTAGTAATGAAATAAATAAATTATTTTCTTTTACCATTTATACGATCATGGCTTTCTGGTGCTTTTCATGCTGCACAAAATTTTGCTGGCAAAGTAATTGATTAAATAAAATTTAGCATATTATGTACATTTCTGTTATCAACAGAATTTGTAATAAACAGGGATAGTATGTACGAGAATGAAATTTCCTTCCATTGTCTAAAATGTAAGATGACCCTAACAAGTACTGTTGGTCATAAATATATGTAAATAGTTGTTAAGACAAAGAAAATATTTAAGTTTAATTTGTAGGAGCGTAATTAAACTCTAGAAATTGAAAGAAATAAGATAAGAAGGAGAAAAAAAAAAGTAAAAACGAAATTGGAGGCAAGTGAAAACACTCTTCTTAAGACAATATTGCCTCGCAACGATGCTAACATGCTACGACGCTTGTCTTCCAAGATATAACAGCTACAATTTGTAGTAGAAGCACTTTAAACTACAAGTAACAACGAACTTAGAACGAAATTCTCTCTCTACACGAAAATAGTTTTAGAATGACAATATTGCCCCGCAAGAGTTTTTGATTTAATGTTCAATACAAATGATATAGGATGTTTAATGGATGTCCAAAGGATCTTTTATATAGAAGAAATGTTGTGAGTGAAATAACGCGTCCTAAAATCAGCAACCTTTGCCAAAGGTTGCAGTATTTGTTGTCGCTAGTCTGTTGCTGGGCTTTCGCTCGAGTGACAGTGACACTTTTTGATTAGAACTTCTTTCGCTCACTTGTTGCTAGCATGTTGCTCAAGTGGAAGTCTTCATCACTCGAGTAATATGCGAGCGATGGAGTAAACCATTTTTGGAGCTTGTGTATCATTTTTTCTATTCAACTTAAGACCGAATTTCTAATTCATCAGGAATTGATTTTGAGGTTTCAAATATACCACGACAATTTGCTTGACGAGTAGAACAAATTAGTCTATTTATATTCATAATTTGACTATGGATCAAGTCTGAATATTTAATCAAAATTGACATGAAAGTCACATTTTTATAATTTATTTTCACTCTAAATCAAATTCAAATAATCACACACATGAATGGAAATTCGAATATGTTCATGCTATGTAAAAATATGATGCATTGTAGAGAGAACAAAAAAATCACTACATCAGGTAATGTAGCTTCCAGCCTTGAACCTTCCTTAGTGAGATATTATCGAATTTACTTAGCTAATTGGTGAACTCACGTCTTGAACCATTCAACCATTGGTGTAAACCAAGACAATAATATTCTCACAGATGTCTTTCCTAAATCGTTCATGGTTCTCATGATTTGGTTCATTTTGGTTCAGAACTATTCTTGAGTTTTATAAATATTTAAAAAATTTCAATTTTTGAACAATTTTCATTGAAACGGCCCCAGTTCATACTTATATAAGTGACTTCCTATTAAGAGCATTATGCTCTACTCCACTTGACTTAATTAAGATATATGAATTATTAAAAGGATGTCTTAACCTTAACATTTTGCAGAAAACACTTTAATAATAATATGAATGTGTTAGGAAATATTTTCCAAAGTCCTCCATTAAATCTTCATAACTCAATTGTACCTTTAAACCAAGATTTTGGGATCTCGAGTCAACAATGTAAGATTACCATTACATAGATTCTTACACAGTGGCTTTAATCTCATTTTTTTCGATAGGCAACGTATTTGATCTTTCGATAAACCTTTAGTAATTGGATCCGTGATATTTTCCTTTAATTTCATATAATCTATGAAGATGATACCGTTAGAGATCAGTTGCTTAATGGTATTGTATTTACGACGTATATGTTCAGAATGTATCAAATGACTATTATGTTCAGAATATATCATGGATCAAGGTTATTCAACTCATACAAGCACATAATAGCTAAGTCCCATAAACTATTAGCAATTCATAAATCTCAAGTAATTACAACAATATCATAATTAGCTGGCAAAGTTATCCAACTCATACAAGCACATAATAAAGCAATAAAAAATTTAAATTTTTTTTTTAATTTTTTTAAATTATATGCAATACAATCACATAAAATTGATTAACAAATATAGATATCATCAATAATCACCATCCTAAACTTAAATTATATACATTGCCCCAATGTATGCAATTATAATGCCCAACTATGGAAGTAAAGTCTCGCCGAGAGGTGTGTCGGATGGCAAAGGTAAGATTTTGAATCATTCCATTTCATTCTCCATTATTTTGGGTGAAATTCAAGAATTTATGACTTTTCCTATTTTTATTTCTACAATTTATTCAATTATGTATTTTTGTAACTTTATGATGCAATGTTAAATTTCTAATCATTAGATATTTAGGCTCCATTTGATGCACATTATTATAGAATGAGAATGAAAAATATAGTCGTTATTGTGCCCCACACAAGATATAGAAATTCAAAATTGATGATTTAATGTGATGGATAAATGTTCTATTTTTTCATTTTTATGGATGATAAATGAAAAACAAACATGGGCTTAATTTCATTTTCAAGACTTTAATACTTGTTTATTTGAATGATTGTTATGATTTAATGCTTTCAATTCATTGATCCTTAATTGAATTGATTTGTGATTTTTATTTTATTCGAGAGAAAGAATAAGGATTATAGCACATTAAAACGATCATCACACACACACACACACACTCACTCACTGGTATGTCATGTATGATTTAATTGAATGTCAAATGATGATTAAAATATCATTAATGTTCTTAGAGATACTATAGATTCATACATGAGGATATGTTTAGTTTTGATCGAGAAAGATTACTTATTGAAATAGGTACATTGAGCATCAAGTTTAAACAAATGTGGTCATTGTCTTAAATTGTTGTTGAAACATGAAGCTCACGTTTAAAGCTCTCCCATACTCATTTAACTATTTCTCCAACTGACTTGTCTGTCGTAGTGCGCACAGTCAACTCCACCCCTTATCCAATTGACTTGATCATTGTAGTGCACGCAACCAACTTCACCTCTTCCGAAGAAGGTCGCATGTGATTAATGGTTTGTTGAAGTGTGCAGGAACCCAACTTGTGTGGACCTAAAAGGTTTTGGGATCTATTGGCCACATTCTTGATACCTTTTTTGGGGTCAACAATGTTCTTAACCGTCATAGAGATACTGTAGATTCATATGTGGGGGATATGTTCAGTTTTGATTGAAAGAGATTACTTATTGAAATTGGTACATTGAGCATCAAGTTTAAACAAATGTTGTCATTTTACTACTTCTCCAACTGACTTGATCGTTGGAGTGCATGCAACCAACTCCACCCCTTTCGGAGAAGGCCATGTGTGACTAACAGTTTGTCCAAGTGTGTAGGAATCCAACTTGTGTGGACGTAAGAGACTTTGTGATCTGTTGGCCACATCTTTGGTACTTTTTTGGGGTCAACAATGTTCTCAACCGTTATAGAGATACTGTAGATTCATATGTGGGGATATGTTCAGTTTTGATTGAGAGAGATTACTTATTGAAATAGGTGAGCATCAAGTTTAAACAAATGTGGTCATTGTCTTAAATTGTTGTTGAAACATGATTGTGTAGGAAAATTCGGAATCCTAGTGATTGTTGTTAATTGAATTCATAAAAGTTTCTGAGTAGTTCATTTGCTTAGTAATTAGATAGTTATAGATTTAATTAGATAAAATCATTCATATTGTGTTGTTCGATTAGAGTTAGTATTAATTGAAATCGGATTAAGGACTTAGTCATTTTGGAATGATACATTCCTCACACTCTATTACTTGGCTCTATACCTTAAATTTGCGCAATTTTATCGATCACCAATCATCTTTCATTTGTTGTCATTTGCATATACTAAATGTAATGTGCATTATTGCTTCTTCATGAAAAGAGCACGAGACAAAATGCTGGTTCTCATATTTTGTTGTTTGAAGCACTGACTGTTAAAAGGGATCGTTGTATTTTGGAAGACTGATTGTCATTCGACCTTGAGCATCCGTGCAAGGAAAATTTGTGTTAAAGGAATATAAGTTTAACTATTGCCCCAATCTACTATGATTTATCATTTCATATACTTTCTACATTATGCATGCTTTTAGTCGCACTGTAAATCTTGAAATATTATAATTATTTGCACAATGTTTCCAATAATAACAATATTATAATTTTCTTTTGTCTCTACATAATGAAAGTCTATAACGTCGCATATCAATTAGTAAACGAATACAAAAATAAATTTTCAACAAATTAAAGATCAGCATAAATATTTTTAATATCGTTTTGCGCTTCTCTTTGCTGTTTTTCTTTTTAAAAGACGTCGATTAATAAATTACTTAAATGTTGTAGAAATTAAGAACATAGAAATCTACGACAACAAACTATTACATAATTTTTCGTAGGATGTACCAAATCTCGTATAAACCAATTAAATTAATTTTTATAATTATATGTACATCATGGTTGTTTATAATTGATCAACGGTTTATTAACTAAAAACTTATATAAAATCAACTCAATGAATTTCATTCATCACTCTCTATTCGATTCAATACTATTCATTAACAAACTATCACACGTGACGTACGAATAGACAACATAGAAATTTACGATAATAAACTATTCGATTCAATACTATTCATTAATAAACTATCACGCACGATGTACGAATAGACAACATAGAAATTTACGATAATAAACTATTACTTATCTCGTCGTGTGCCACGTACCAAATTCTGACCAAAATTTTAAATTAATTTCTTTTATAATTGTCTAACCAACGAAAATTAACAAACCCATAAACCGGTCAACGGTTTAATGTTTAAAAATCACAGAAAATCTCAGTTGCAATTAGATTAAGTGAGATTAGGTGGAAGACAGCAAGAATTTTGTCATGAAACTGTTAAACTATCATTTTCATCCTTTTCTAGGTGCAAATTATTCAGTGATATATTGTATTCATTTATTAATATAGTTATAATAATTCACTAATATTGCATATTAAATTATATCGTTCAAAAATAATATTATCAATTATTTAATACTGCACGTATGCTATGGTTCATGTATTTGGGCAATTACATCACAAGGGCAGACAGCGAATAGACCTAGAACATTGTTTAAATTCAGTCAAACATTTATTTCAAATTTTATTTAAAGTTGGTCGGCGAACGTATATATTTTTTTACTTGCGTAACAATCTAATTAGAAATTTAGTTGAAAAGTAAGTAGATTATCGCATCAATTTTTCTATTATCAAACGACTAGAAATAGATTGAACCTTCAAATTATAACGAAATTTTAGTTCGTTACCGTTTGAAATAAAATAAAATTTAGTAATCACAAATTCCACTGTATTTGAAGTCTTACGAATTTGATAAAGTTTATCGGCTCGTCTTTCGATAATATAAATTGTACAGTATTAAATAGTAATAATATAAAAAAGAAAGAAAAAATCAACATTTTTTTTTATTATATTCTCCAATAATACATACTAATCGTGCAAAAAAATGTCCTAAGGTCCCCCACCAAATTTTACTTTAATAACTTGACCTTGGCCTTGGGTGTAGTAATTTGTTAGCTGTCACCTGTTGATGTCCACTAGCAATAACTCATTTCAGTAAATGTAATTTCAATTCAGTGGATCCACATTTAAGTTGAGCAACTGCCACCAATTCTGAAATAACCTTACTACATGTACATTTTAGTTAACACTTTGCCACGTGACATTACTCAGTTGGATAATTTAAATTTCGAACGATTTTTTCGTCCAATTGACACATGACAACAATGCAAGTGTCAACCAAAGTGTAAAAAATCAGTGTACAAATAGCAAAGTCTATTCTGAAATTTCATCTAAATTCAAAAACTTGATGCACTGGAAAATGTCTGTCCTTTGATTTCAATTCGTATTAAATGACGTGAAATGTTCAAAATTTTCAAATTTTAACGGGGGCATTAAATGATTTTTAAATCTACACATTTAAGTTTAGAATGCCTTACTGACAACATGTCGTGTTAATAAAAAAAAAAAAAATGGAACAAAAATTAATCTGAAATACACAATGGATAGAAGTAGCAAGAGTGATGCTTTTTAGGTTTATCAACTTCCAATAGACCTAACTGCAGCTTTCTCCTCCATGCTGAACTTTCTCTTTGCCCACAATCCGTGCTGTTGCACATCAAGAAGCTATACAATTGTTTAAATATCGACTTCAAAACCTACCTTGTTGTTTACCAACTAATTTTTTTCAGCAGCAGATATACACACAATTAAATTTCAATCAATTCTTGTACCAAGAGAGCCACATCGACTGAGAGGCCGTAAAAAAGAACAAAATTCCCTGTGAAAAGAATTAAAACGAATCAGTTCTGTTAAATAAAAGCAGATAACTTCTCAGACGGTAACTTTAGCATCTGCAATGACAACATAGTGAACTGTGAATTACCAGTAGAAGAGGCTCGAACAATGTTAACTTATGTGAGAGCAGGTCCTACTCTCACGGGTTTTAGACTCCTCATAGCTCTTCTTGCACGATCAAACATCAATACAAAGCGGCCGAAAAAGTACAATAGGAAAACATGTAGCTTTTCTAGAGTGTCAACCATGAAAGATAAACTGCCGGTTTTGCAAAATGATATCCGGGTAGCTTTACAAACTGAAAAAAAAACCCAACTGTTAGAAACTTTTGTGATTTGTAGAGAAAAATATTTGAATTTCAGAATTAACGGGCGCTATTATGGAGAAATATGTAATGTCCCTTTTATCATATTTGTTCAAGCATGGGATAAAGCTTTCTTGAATAGTCACTTTGTACAAGTAATACTCACCTTTACTTTTCTTGTGCAAATTTGTCCACTCGTGTAGGCTTATCTTACTCTTTGATGCCTCGATCAACTCAAGAAGAGCTGCATTCACCTGAGAATTCAATGAGAAACAAGGTAAGGAGTAATTTCCATCTTTCTAAATATATATCACTCATGTCTCCAATTCTGAATCAATTCGATACCATTACTTGTGGCTTCTTGAATATAATTGCTAAACTAATGTAGATATTTTTTGTGTATTTCCTGTTTTCTAAATAATGTGTAAAGCCTGCAATAATCGAGATCATCTGGTACATTGCACAAGTCCATAATCCACTCAGTGCTATATATAATTTGCACTCTGAGGTTTCTTCGTATCCTCAAGTACAAGGTGTATGATAATTAGAGTTTGAGAGATATCATAATCTAAAAATTGTATGAGCAGAAAATGCTCAGAGGGATATGACCCTTCAAGTCAAAAATTATAATCAAACAGAAATACTATCCTTTTTCTGGCATTAGCTTATAAAACTCAACTCAATGAAGCAAAACTAGAATTTATCCATGTAACATTTTGCAGTATCTTTAAGTGCATGTTGCGACTCGCTTGAATCCGACAAAACATCAACATTGGCGGTCTAATGAGTTTGTGAAATAAATAGGAAACATAGAATTCAATCCTAATACAGCACACTGGCACGGAATATTTTGTGAGCATTTCCATTTTATGGTTGTTTAATGAGATAAATTATTCCATAAATTAGTGTTGCACTGTAAGTATGTCTCTGGTAGGTGTACTAGATAGGATAGGACACTAAAAAAAAAATTTTAACTTCTTTTTCGTAAAGCATGAAAGCATCTAACAAGACAAACATAACTTGCTCACAATCGTTCATCATTTGTTTTAGGAGAACTCTGAAATAATCAATGAACATCTGCCATGCTATTTAAGTATCACAGTTGTAGATGAGACAGAAAAATTTGGTACATTTTTGTCATACAAGTCCCAGTCCTCTCCAGTAAATTAGTTTCTCACAAAACCATTTGCACTTAGTTTTGTGTGGACTGTTATCTGCCACAAGTTGTTAAGCAAAATTGAGAAGAGAATAGCACCCACCAATTATTTTCATAACCAGTGCACAAGTTCTGATAGTATCTTACTGTTGAGTTAAGTACACAAGTATGTTTGGCCAAGCTTAATAAGAAGTAAAATTTACATTTCACTATTTATTTTGAATCTTGCCTATTTAGTTATAAGTGAACTTTTTAAGCTTAGCCATATATGCACTAATCTGTCAACTTGCTAAGTTTTTAATAGGACAATTTCATAAGAAAATCTCTTTAACTAAGACAACACTCGACTCAGGTACTCGAATTATTTACGAAATGCACTGATGCCACTGTGTGGGTATAATAAGCAGCAGTTTTTCAAAAGATCAGTAACTACCTCTTCAGTTTTCTCATGGATCACAAGATGCCCTCCGTGAAGTTCAACCATTCTTGCAGAAGGATACAATTTCTCTGCAAGCTTTTTCGCATGACATAATTGGGCGATGACGTCATATCTACATTATCAGAAATATTCGGTCATAATCTTACTATGGTCCAGTTACTAAATGGGGGAAATACATAGCATTTTTGAGCTACGGCTACCTGCCATGAATGACAGATATAGGAAACCTGGAAGCACAGATTGACTCAAGTTCCTTCCATGACATTTCATGCGTCCAGCATGCATTAATCTGACCATCAAATCCATGTTTTGACTGCATACCAGTTGATGATATGCTTTTTACATATTGCTGCAAAATTTAAACCAGCAAGGAAACTCATAGTTAATAACACATATAATACAAACTTCATTTAACTATTCAGGTATCGACATTTGAATGTTAGGCTATATGCATCGAAACTCATGCTTACTATTTCTTACTTGGTACAATATTGATCTTCTTGTCTCATCTCCAACATACTCTTCAAGATATTCCTGAGAGTAGTGGGCATCTAAATCAACAGCTGCCCTTTGCACAGGACTTTTAGCCCTCAAGAAACGAAGTGCAATCGACAAAGTTTGACGATCAATCTGAAAAGAAAAAGAAAAATCACTCATGTTTGGTTCGAAGAATTTCTCTAAACAGTGAAGTTGAAGTTTTATTATTTCCGTCCAAAAGGATTCATACCTTTGGTATACATTCATAACCTCCACCAGTTACATTGAACAAAGCCAGAGATAAAACTCTATCGGGCACCATGGCACCCAATTTACAAGCAATCATAGCTCCTGCTTCATAAAAAAGAAGGCAGGTAAGCATGAAACATTATCTAACATCGTGAAATTCAATAAGAATACAAGTTTGTAGGAAATAAATGAGTCGCAAAAGCAAAATCAAAATCAATAAAGTCAAAACTCACCCATTGAATGGCCAAAGACGTGAGCTTTTTTCCAACCTAAGTGATCCATTAGAGCTATTGCATCTTTCGCCATGGTTCTCGTCCTGCCTCCAAAAAAAATATACCCATAAACTTTCAAGAACGATTAAAATCTGAATATTATATCCAGTACAAGAAATTACAAGGCTAAATATAATACAAAAGTCAACTTCTACAAAGCCAAACAAGTTGACTTATCTTATCTCACCAAAATATCAAGCCTACTCGCTGAAAATAATCGAAGTCAACTTCAATAATGTCTCATTATTATTATTATTATTGCTCGAAATTTATTAACATTTATTAATTCTTGACCGTTCAAAAACCTTGAACCTTCATTTCAAGTCACTTTCAATTTCTCAAGGTCAATTTCTCCTACTGCTGTAGGAGAACTTTCTTTTCTGTGAACAACACATAAAGATAGACCCTTTGGGCTTTTGCTTTTGCAACAAGAAGTTTTCCTAAGATAGCTCGTCTAAAAAGCTCTTTTAGCCGAATAAAGTACTTTCAGAAAATTATTCAAATATGTTCAAAAACATCTTAATCTCAAAGCAGATTTGAAAAGTTCAAAGCAGATTTGAAAAGTTCAAAGGCCACAACAAACGGACGGTTGAAGGGGTCCAAGAAACTCTTTTAGGCTAAAATCAATTATTTTGGTCTCAAAAGGTCCTCTCCACCAGTTTTGCATCCAAAAAAAAAAAACCAATTTCTTGTCGTAAATATATGTTGTTACACTATGTAGTCAAATGTGCGAGTGTTAGCACATACAACGTATGCGAAAAAAAAAAAAGGCATCAAATTTAACAACAATTTGTCTACAATTTAAGCCATAATGATAATCCAATTACAAAACTAAGCAGCTTATAATTTAATGGAACTCACGTATATTCTGACTTTTCCGTGGGAACGGAGCTCCGACCCATTCCCCGATTATCAAACGCACAGACCTCAACGCCGTCACCTTCGTCACTCTCATTGCTCCGATCCAAGGCCGTCGACTCATCGTCGTTCGGAATCACCGTTCCCGCGAGACCCTTTATTTGTGGACCCCAAGAATCGTGGGTCCCAGCAAATCCTAACCATTCATCCAAAAGAACCATCATCGATCATGATCAAACAAAAATTCAATCGAAAACCCATTAAACTGATTCAAATATTTGGTTAAAAACGATTAAATCAAATCAAAATGGTATACCGATTATCAAAAAAACTTTCACCGGCCCTTGACCGTAAGTTCTGTAGAAAATGTTGGTTCCATTGATGTCTGATTCATCTCCATCTTCGTTCTGGTACGAACTTACGTTACAGAACGGCATTTATTGTGCTTTTTCTGAATTTTAGAGAGAACAGAACAAGCTGGAGAGTTTTTTGTGCTCTATAAATTGAGAATTTCAAGATTCCAGAATGGAGGAGAAACAATGAATGAGGGAGAGGATTTGTTGTTATATATACACGCGCACGCGTAGCATGTACTAATTTTTGTTTGATAATTATTTGATTTTTATTAGTGAAAAGAAAACAATTTGTTTTTTCTTTTAAAAAAAAAAAAATCATTTTGTGAAATTAGTGTTTTCATATAAAATAAATAAAATTTAAAGTTTTTATTTTAATATTAAAACTTACGTAAATTTATCATTAAAAATAGTTATAGTTCCGTAACAAACATATTGAGTCGACCAAAAATAACATAACAAGCTTAAATTATTAAGCTCTGATTTGGTTCGGATTAAAATTCAATTAAAATCTTATTAATTTTAATCACACATTTTATGAAATTCACAACTTTTTAATCGCACATTTCATCAATTTTTATCAAAATTTTAATAAAATTTATTAAAATTTTGATTTTAATTTCTAATACGTTATTGATTGTCTAAAGACAAAGTCAAAAAGTCCTAAGGCACTGAATTTTTGTTTTTTTCCTTCAGAAGGTCAATACTAAAAATTATGTGTCTTTAGTCTGTTTGATAATTTTTTTTTTTAGATTATAAGTGGATTAACAGCAGAAAACCCCATAAAAACGAATTAATTTGCGATATACCATCTATCTATTGAAAATCTCAGAAAAATCTCTTGCTTGAAACATTTTTGTGCAAAAAACCCTCGTCGCTCACATCCATTATATTTTCCATTAAAAAAAAGTTTAAAAAAAAGTCAAAATTAAAAAAAAAAATTGTAATTTCAATATCTAAACTTTTCTTTTTTTACAAATTAAAATCAAATATTTTATACGTGCTATTCACACTCCCAAATTTTTAAAACATTATTTTTCCCCCTATCTTCTTTCCCAATTTTTTTTAAATTTTAAAATTAAAATAATTTGAACTCACATGTCTCCTTTTTCTTGAACCAGATTTCAACACAGTTCTTGTGAGCAGCCCTCGAATCACCTTTACAATTACAACCCAATTCAATCAAAATCCCATTAAATTCTTCATCTCCTCGACCTGAATCGCAATTTACATTTTCTTCCGAACTCAACTGGCAAAATTCTGCAATCCCGAATCACTCTTTTTTCTTCTAAATTGTTCTGCATTTTCAGTTCCAACTCACCAGATTCTAGGTCAATCTCTTATGAGTTTGAATTCACCATACTGTTGAATTTCTGCATGCGAACGACCTTGGCCCGTTTAGAGATGCTGCATTTTTCGGGCCGTCCATCAGCCGCAGCGGCGGAGGAGGCAAAAGACTGCCGTGTGTGGTTATCGTCTGAGTCAATGTCGAAAAAGCAAAAGCAGATTCCGTCTGTGGTGGTCTCGCTACTGCATGCCATAGACAGTCTCCTCCTCCGCCGTAGTCGCGGCGTCGCTAACGACGAATATTAGTACCACCACTACTGACACAAAAATTTGCACCTACTTCATAGGGTATTCTTTAAAGACGACATTTTAATCCAAAATCAGAGTCTTTGGTACACAGAAAAAAGGGGAAGTTTTATTCATCGAGATTCATCATAGAAAATGTGGGTTAAAGACTAAAGTTGGGAAGAAAATGAAATGGGGTAGGATGGAAAGTGAAATTTGAGTGTAATATGTAAAAGGACAAAAAGTTTAGATATTAAAATTACAATTATTACTTTTTAATTTTGACATTTTTACTTTTGTAACGAAAAATTTGATGGATCTTAACGACAGTAGGGTTTCTCCCACAAAAGGTTTCAAATAGAGGGGTTTTCTGTGATTTTCAATAGGTAGGGATATATTAATTTTGACATTTTTACTTTTTTTAATGTAAAATTTGACAATAATAAAATTTTCGCACAAAAGATTTTAAATATGAGATTTTCTACAATTTTCAATAGGTAAGGAATATTTCACAAATAGAAACGTTTTTAAGAGGGTTTTCGACTATTAATCCATTATAAATTTTATAAATCCAGTGAGGTGTATACTTAAAAATAAAAATTCGATAAATTTAAAAACAAGAGCTTAGCATATGAAAATCATAATCGTACAGGTTATAATCACGACAAGTTTAATATTATTTCATATAGAAAATCACTTCAATTAAATTGACTATTAAGACTTAAAAATTACTATTTTAGTAATAAATTAAAATTTTAGCTTTTTTTTTTAAAAAAAGTAATTTTTATTAATATAAAATGTAATTTATGAGCGGAGAACTGAGGACGGTCGGCTTCGGGAAGCTGAAAGTCAAAGTCATAACTGGCGCTTGGGAAAGAAAGGGGAAACTGACGGAGGAGACAAAGTCTAACTAATCTAATTATAATTTGATTATGAATTTTTTTACCAGCAAGGACCCCACATAAAAATGGCCACAACATATGCGTGGCTAATTAGTATTATTATTTTTTTCTCTTCATAGTTGCATAATATGCCTTCGGCATAATCATTCAACTTTTTGTTAAATTGTCACGCGACCAACTTTATAAAATTAAATTATAAAAAATTTAAACGAGTCATGTTTTTCATGAGGGTCGCGTAAAATTTTCAGTACAATATCAATACCACATATTATGTACCTTAATCCGAGGCCTTTCACATAGGAATTTCCCACTTGAGCATTTTTGTGTAAGCTTAAGAAGTTTGATTATAAGTAAACCTGACAAGTTACTTTCAAAATAAGCCACTTTCTCTTTTTTTAAGCTTAGCCAAACATGCTCTAAGGACCACAACTTAACAGAAAATGCGAGTGAAAGGACAGATTCGGGTACTAATATCAGCAAGAATCTATTTTATATTCAAGTTTTTGGCTCAATATCCCGCAACAATTTCAATACTCCTTTAAATAAATGAGAGAGAACCTTCGCCGGTCAAAGATACAAAATCATGATGAAGTTCGTATCATCAATCTTTTCAAACCCAACTCATCCAACTTCTTTGCTATAATTATTCTCCATATCCTAGGGTTTAAAAGGGGGGGAAAAAAAACACCGTAAATCGTTCAATGGACAAGGCTCCCTTCATTGTTTCCTTATTTTGACGCTAAGGGTCCATTGAACTTTACCTTGCGGCTTCGGAATCGACTTCGGTAGGTGGAGTGGCAACTCGTACTCTCCTAAAGAAGATAAAGGAGCTGGCAATTGCAAATTTTCAGGTTCAATGCGCACTTGAAGCTGCCTAGCCACCTGATTTATTATCACATACGAGAGGTCAGGATCAGATGCCAAATATCAAAACAAAGTAACGCCTCTTCTTTATTGGTTAGAAGTAAAAGAGCAAATTCACACCTCGGCCAGAATTTCTTCTTTTGTCACTGGATGACGCAATTCATTACCCTTTCCCTCTATGATGAATCTTCTTAGATTCTAAAAGAAACGGAAACATTAAATTAATTTATGGTGCCGATGAAATTTGTCTCAAATGAAAGAAAGATTCAAGTATGAGATCTTTAGAAAAAGACCAGTAAAATGTACAATGAAATATTGTAGATGATAAAACGTGGGTTAGTGCCTTGAGACTGCCTTCCCATAATATTTCCAACAAAGTGACGAGATACTTCCAGCCCATGTCAGTTAGGGTTGGACTATGAAGAATGTTAATGAACATCATGAAAGAAAATGTTGAACATTCTTTGTTAGTCAGTTTTAGTTGCAACTTCAATGCCATAAATACGTGTCATGACCAACAAAAAAAAGAAAACACTGATCGCAGGATTTTAGCATGCAAGAACACCACTGCAAGAAATGTACCTATCAAGTGATTAAAATAAAAGTGAATTCTTTCGATGGAAATCATGATGGCTGACAAGAAGAGGTTTTTATGGGAATTTAGATTGTAAATGGAGAATCAAAGGCTAAGAAAACATAAACTTGATCTTAAATAATTCACGGAATTTGTATGAATTATCTTAATAGAGAAAATAAAAGAAAGAAAACTAGCAACAAGAAATTTGAGAAAAATTCACATTCATCAGAAACTCTCAAAATTCATATTGGGCATATAAAGTGTCAACTTTGAAATACTAACCAGCCTTGCACTATCAAGGCGATTTGCTGCTGACTGATATTCTTTCACCCGGTCTTCCTCTGTCTTTGAAACTTCTTTAACCTCTTCAATGTCCTTAGGTTGGTACATCTGACACCACAATGACCAGTAGAGATTACATAAAATACCATCTAATTCAAATCTATTGAATTTAAGCTTGTAGTCAACCTGATGGATTTCTAAACTCTAAAATATGTGAATAGATGCATTAAAAAGACCAGAGAACATTACATTTGGTAGTAGATGTGGAGAATATATAGATAATACAAAAGTCGAAGAGCAAAAAAGGGATAATCAAGTGACACCAGGAAAGCAAGTTAGTGCATGTGTGCTCATCTTTCAGTAATCTTTTCTCTCAGCTTTACATGCTCCATTCGCTGCATTATGCTTGTAACATCATCCAGAAGAGAACGCATGAAAAGAGGATAAAGTATGGCGATTTTGCTTCAACAAGTAAATTAACCAAGATTTGATGTTTTGAGATGCATTTGTTGAACTAGTTACTGCACTAGTAGCAGCAAACCATGAATACGCTCACATTGACAATAACACAAACTTCTGTCACAGTATTCATGCAACCTAATTCTTTCATATTTGTATATATCAACGTCATAGTCTGGAGTTTCTAATCCCAAAATTCAATAATCAGCTGCATGACATATTCCATTTTTTACACAATCACATGCAACCAAAATGCTAATCAGAAGAACTTATGCACACTGATGAATTGATTCAAAAAATAAAAATAAAATATACAAGCAAATGACAACTTGAATACCTTGCGCTGCTCGCTAATGAGATATGCAAACTTATCAATATTTGGGACGGCAAGCAACTTGGGCATCAAATGGTTTCGAAAATATCCTGGTGCCACCTTGACTGTTTCACCAGCTTTTCCAAGCTTATCTATAGTCTAGATGTTAAAAGCAACAAAAATAAGACCAAAACATTGTAGTAAGCATAGAAAGCTACTGAAATAGAATGATGTATGCCTATCTATAAAGCATGTTATTGGCGACAGCAAGAATACAAATTTGTGATATGATAACTGGTACCCTGCGAGCACACTGGTGTTGACATTATATATGCAGTTTCAAATTAAAAAATATATACTCTTATATTATTGACAATGGGTTGTAGAAGAGGCCACATGGTGTATGAGTAACAAAAAGTTCAGAGGTTTATCGACGAAACCCCTCCCTTTCTAGTTGAATCTGATATCAAATGTTACATTACTCGAGTATCTTTGGGGAGAGATTTCACTGGATGCAGGAATTACAGTGACATTATCCACTTTTCGTGGCAAAACGAGGTTCTTATACAGATTGCTAGGGGGAGTAATACCTTCCCCTCAAGATGGACTTACAAAGTGTACTAATGAGATGGAAATTAATTAGCGAAAAATAAAAATAAGACCAATAGTAACCAGTCTGAATGCCAATGGATTTCAATCATATAAAGCTGAAAAGTTGAGAAGCACTGACCGTTGTGAGAATTACTTCAAGCTTTCTATATCGGACTCCCTGGGCAGCGTATAACAGTGGGTGGTGCAGCCCTCCACCTGAGCTCCGGAGAAGGATATTTTTACCGTAATGTAAATAAGCCATATATGTGTAGATATACGGTTTCGAATAGACCTTCGATATTCAAAAAGGACAAAGAAATAAGACAAATATAATGTCGTTAGAAACAATGCGATACATAACAAGAACAAATGGGAGAATAGAGTCAGTGAAGAATCGTAATAGCATTACCGAAGGTTCTCGTCTGTGGAAGTGGTGGCGATTGCGGTGGCGACGGCGGACGAAGGGACCTAGGGTTTTAGTTTTGTTCTTCTGGAGCCGTTTTCAGTCCAACGCAAGTGGAAGATCCAGTGGTTGGGGGTTTTAGGTTTCTATTAGAAAGTCGAATTTGTAAAGCTGCCGTTTTAGGTTGCCATTTGGCACAGGAAAATTTGGGATTGGGTAGTATTTCAATATTGAGCACACGATTGATGACATTATTTTTTTTATTTTCATTATTTTATTCATTTTTAACCACGCATTCTCGATAAAATAATATTTTCTCAACCACATATTCACCATCATATCATAAAAAAAAACATTCTTTTCATTTTAACGTGCATCAAATAAGGGCCGAGGATCAGGAGGTGAGGGTTGACTAACCAATGCGAACAACGGGTAGTTGCTGAACTTTGTGTCACGGACCGCAGCTTCACGTGAGCCCCGTGACCTTATCGCAGCTGCAGTTTGCTCCAACTTCGACC
>CAIGRB010071397.1:0-10897 GCA_903798255.1 Fraxinus quadrangulata | reverse complement strand
AATAAAGAATTAATTACAACCATACTCCCAAATTTTTTAATAAAATACAAACAAATCTCAAATAAATAATTAAAAGATTAAAAAAAACGAAAATCATCATCTTTCTCTTCTATTGTTACTTTCCCTTGCCGGAAACACCATCCAATCGCCACCTTAGCCACCGAGAACCACACCACCATACAGCCCTCCATCCCGTCGTCACAATGCACCAACCTGCTCCTCCCAAATCCTACTAGACTTGACTGCAATTGGCAGCCAAAACCTCCAACTCGCACACACTAAACCCGACGACACCATGGCTTCCGATGACTTTCACTGTCGTGCCTAACCACGAACATGTTCCCTTATCAAGACGACCTAAACCATGGTCAAACATCAACCAAAACAACCTTCAATCGATCTGCTATGCCTTATAATTTTTTTGCAATCGCAATGCACGAAGAACCAAATCTATCTTCTTCAATTCTCGTTGCCCAAAGTACTAGTGATCCAAATTGGCCTCAGTTGAACTTCCAACAGCCCCAATCGTGCGCATAGCGAGTTGAATGGTGGGGTTATACAATGCCCAACTTCACATCTTTCATACAGTTGATTGATGGTTTCAAAGCGACGACAGCGAATGGTGGTGGTGGAAGAGAAACGAGGAAAGAAAGTGATTTTTGTTTTTTTTTTTATTTTTAATTTTTAAATTATTTATTTGGGATTTATTTGTATTTTATTGAAATAATTACAGCCATACTCCCAAATTTTTTAATAAAATACAAACAAATCTCAAATAAATAATTAAAAGATAAAAAAAAACAAAAATCATCATCTTTCTCTTCTATTGTTACTTTCCCTCGCCAGAAACACCATCCAATCGCCACCTTAGCCACCGAGAACCACACTACTATACAGCCCTCCATCCCGTCGTCACAATGCACCAACCTGCTCCTCTCAAATCCTACTAGACTTGATTGCAATTGGCAGCCAAAACCTCCAACTCGCACACACTAAACCCAACGACACCATGGCTTCCGATGACTTTCACTGTCGTGCCTAACCACGAACAGGTTCCCTTATCAAGACGACCTAAACCATGGTCAAACATCAACCAAAACAACCTCCAATCGATCTGCTATGCCTTATAATTTTTTTGCAATCGCAATGCGCGAAGAACCAAATCTATCTCCTTCAATTCTCGTCGCCCAAAGTACTGGTGATCCAAATTGGCCTCAGTCGAACTTCCAACAGCCCCAATCAACAATGGGTAATGATCTAGTTGTTCAAATTATCCTCCCAATTGATTCAATTTTTAAATAAAAAACAACCACAAATCGTGCGCATAGCGAGTTGAATGGTGGGGTTATACAATGCCCAACTTCACATCTTTCATACAGTTGATTGATTGTTTCAAAGCGGCGACGTCAACGGCGGATGGTGGTGGTGAAAGAGAAACGAGGAAAGAAAGTGATTTTTGTTTTTTATTTTTAATTTTTAAATTATTTATTTGGGATTTATTTGTATTTTATTGAAAATTTTGGGAGTATAGTTGCAATTTATTCTTTATTTTTCTTTTCTTTTTGTTTTATTTAAATAAGATGATATATTTGTCATTTTACAATTTTTTTATTGAGAAAATGAATGAAAATGGATGAAAATGACGAATTTCACAATGAAACGTGGAAATCTGGGTGAAAATGCAAAAAAATGAAACGTAAAGATATTTTGCACACTGAACGTCAAAGGTGGGGACGTTTTGTGCTAATAACCCGTTTAATAAGTAGGTGGACTCGAATATTACGTGCTCCCAAATAATTTTATTTATAAAAAAATTCAGACTTTGTGTACTTTCTTATTTGGGTTATTAGCACAAAACATCCATATGTAAAGACTTCATTATGCAAAACGTTCCAATGTTGTATTTTTTGCATTTTCATCCCTATTTCAGCATTTCATTGCAGAAATCATCATTTTTTTATTCAATTTCTCAATAAAAAACTTTGTAATGACGAATATACCCTCATGTTTAAAAAAAACAAGAAAAGAAAAGAAAAATAAAAAACTAATTGCAGCCACACTCTAAAACTTTTTAAAAAAAAATATGAATGAGTTCCAAATAAATTATTTAAAAAAATGAAATTCTCTTTTCTTTGTCTCCTCCTCCTCCTCCTCCTCCACCACCACCACTCAACCAACCCACCTCACTCAAAAAAAACCTTCAATTCAACCTCAATCACACTGTTATTTATTATTATTAATTTATCTAATTGAATTATAGCATCAATGACAGGGACACGGATGTAAAAATAGTAAAAAAATTTAATGAACCAGCTTTTTCTTTGGAGCATAATAATTAATTTTTTGATAGGATTGTTCATATTCGTCGTCTTCTTGTAATTTTTACATATTTTAAATAGAACCTCAAAATTGCATTTTGCATATTACAAGATTTCATGGTGGCGTACTTGAATAGAACATTAATTTCCACAAAAAAACTATTAACATCATGTACCTATCGGCCATCTCGACAATTTTACGTGATTCTTTGTAGTGTATTTTTAGTTCATTTCTTGTTGTTTTGGGATGGAAATTCGAGTTTGAGGTACATTGATGATAAATAGCACTTAATACCAATCAATGCTTATGCTTAATAAATCAAGTTTTTAGTGGCAGTCACAGAAAAAAGACGTATGTGTTGAATAAGAATTGATTGCAAACATGGAGAAGGGATTGAAGATTGAACGAGACAAGAATGAAATGACAATGGGATGGCGTCAATGGGGTTATAGAGAAGATATGGGAAATACATGGAGAAGAACAGGAGAGAGAAAACAGAGAGATGGAGATGGGGATGATGACGGCCGGAAGATGGACACTAGAGCAGGGAAGGCAATGCTGCACCAGCATCCGACAGATTCTCACGCAATATGGAAATAAATTATGCCGATCACTACAATATAAAAGAGGCTAAATCTTGGTGCGTCCCGTGTCGCGATTTCCTATCGTAATTCTTTTTTTTTTAAGCAACAAAATACAGACACCTCTTTCTCCATTTTTTCACGCTAACTCTCATGTTACTTTCCTCATTTCTCCACACATCCGTCTTCCCCTTTCTTCTTTTCATTTCTCTGTAAATATTTTCATTTGAAGTTGTCTTTTTCGCCTTTCGAGTGTTCGGCCTTCTGTTGGTTGTGACAATAGATTTCTTCTTTCGTTTTGTGGCTGGTAAAGAAATTTTCATCATAAATAACTTTTGGCTTTTTGATGCTTGAATTCATGTATTAGTATTATTTTTGTAATATCAAGATTAACTTCCATTGTATTAAGCATTGTTATATTATAGACATACTTTTTTATCATCCTATGATATTTTCTTCTGCGATAATGATTAACACTTACCCACTAGATCGGAATTTGGAATTTGATTACTTTCCCTTTTCTTCGTTCTATGTTTGAGTTTTCTGACAGTTGGCAAAAACATGCAGCATAAACAAAAAACCCTTGCTTGCTTTTGATGAAATGTTCATAACACTCTACACATTTTCTTTTTAAATTTTTTTCTTTTAGTTATGTAAAAATCAGAAAACATATTTAATATGATTAGTTAGAGATATAGTTGGTGTTTAAAAAAAATAGGGAGACACGACTCATGTCTCTGTGCGCCACGGAGACACGATCTATGTCTCCGTGTACTCCGCATGCGCACACGGAGACACAGAAAACATATTTAATATGATTAGTTAGAGATAGAGTTGATATTTTAAAAAAAATAGAGACACGACCCGTGTCTTCGTACACCACGGAGACACGATCCGTATCTCCGTGTGCGAACATGGAGATTTTTTTTTTTTTTTTTACAGATGAAAAATGTATATTCCAGTTCTCATATATCCCCCACTCTTTGTTCTTTGCTGTCATATGAGGAAGAGTTTATTAGAGATTTAAATTTCTTAGAAGCATCTTCCTTCTATAATANTGCACAAAACTATAACATTAGACTCAGTAAGGTATTGGAAAAAAATTGACTGGCTAATTTGTTAACAGTAAGATGATATAAAAATATTCATAGGGTTTAATTTTTTGCTTTCATATTTGATTAGTTAGGGATAAAGTTGGTGTGTTAGAAAAAAAAAATGGAGACACGACCCATGTCTCCATGCATGGGCAAGGAAACTTTTTTTTTTTCCAGATGAAAAGTGTATATTCCAGTTCTCATATGGCCCATACTCTTTGTTGTTTGCTATCATATGAGGAAGAGTTTCCATTATGAGATTTAACTATATCACTTCCTCCAATCAAGCATTTTCTATACTTCAATTTAGTTGGAGGCTCCCATTGAGTGAATACTTCTTGCTTCATCTGTTTAACTTTAAACATGGTCCTTTTTCCTATTGTCACTTGGTTTCCCAATATTGAGGGTCCTGAACATGGCTTCTCTTCATTTCTTAGCTAATCTTTTTGCTACATTTTATGCGAGCTTGGGATTACTAATTCATTGGTATCTTGGTGTTGTTTTATATGGTCTGAGAAGGGTACTCCTACGGTTGCTGGGTGTCTGTACATTTTTTTTTGTTTTGTTGCATTTTCTTTCCACGCTCTTATTTACAAATGAATTTCTTTAAAATTTACAAACACTTATTTTTAACACTAATCAACCAACTGCAACGCACGTTTCCTTCACTAGTTATTCGTAAAAGACCTATTGTTATTGTCAAAGTGAAAAGGAGTCTTAACTACAAAATTTTTCATTTAAAAAGCTTTCATTTCATCAAATAATCTAGTCAACATTATCCACCTCCACCTCCACCTCCACCACACCACACCCTACCCCGCCCCTTTCCTTCCCCGGCCGCATTAACTCAACGAGGCTTCAAACCAAACAAGCTTAGAAGATCGCAAACATAATACTCAACTATCTTCTTTCATACACGATCATGTGATTCCACACATGGATAAGATTAACTCCAAAAAAAGACGAAAAGATAGAAAATTCAACACGTTTAGGAATGCAAACAAAACTAATATGAGCGTTCTTAGGGACTACTGTTACATGGTTACTAGTGCAACACGGGTCTCGAGTCTCATATGATTCTTATTTTGTTGCGAACACGTCCAGTACAACTTAATGCAACACAGGTCTCGAGTCGTTCGAATTTTCTTTCCCATCACTAATTTTTACCCAAATCACCCAACATGAATCGACTAGCTCCAGTTAAAAATAGATTTAATTCTAGGTCTTAGAATCAAGAATCGAACGGTCATGTCTGGTTCGTAGTTCTAGCTACAAAATAAATATTGATTTGTTGCTAGTGAATTTTTTTATAATCACTCAACTAAGCCGTAATTTATATAAATTCATATATATTTAGAATAATTAAAACTTTTATCATACATAAAGTATAATGCATGAATATGCAAGTTTACACACTATGTTTTATTTTATAAACTAGAAATAAGGATCAATTTGATAGGTAAAGGTGGAAATGAATTCTAATTTCATGTTAGTTGGAAAATAAAAATCCACCAAACTCATAGGGTTTCGTTTTTCATGAAAACAAAGAAAATACAGCTTAAAGTAGGTGTACCTTGGAATTCGATTTCGATTTCAACGTTGCAATCAAACGGTCAAAGTGAAATTCGTTTTCCTCGGATGTGACATTTTCTATGAAATTTGTTGCAATTGAATATGGCCTAATAGTTTCCATTGAAAATGTAGGGATATAAATCAATCGTTTTTCTCCCGTAGAACCAATAATTTCATTTCTCAAATTCTCAATGGGAATTGATTTTGTCCAAAACCTAAAATACCTTAACCGAATCACACGGTGATCACTCTTATTAAAGAGCATAAGGTCAATTAACTTTGTGATCCAATCTATTTCCTAAGCTTAAAAATATTTATATAAACTCAAGTTTACTTATAAATAATTAAGTTTGTTTGAATAAACAATTATTTTGTTAACCGAATGAAAGTAATTCTATATTTTTGTCAAAAAAAAAAAAAAAGGAAAATTTTTAGTATTTTGCTTAAAATTATATATGACTTGGTTCTTTTGGTATTTTGCTTAAAATTATATGTGACTTGGTTCTTAAACTAAGCCAAACATGCTCTCTTCTAATATTTCCGAAACTAAAAGTAACCGAGCTTGGATACACGTTGAGCACACTATCTGCAGAAACTCAAGTATTGCTATCTGCAGAAACATAAGAATTGCACTCAAATAAGATTATGCATCACAAACTCCAAAATTTCACCAAAGCAGCTGCTACACAACTATCTCCAGCTATTGAAAGGAAAAATAACACGAATTCAGCCTATTTTGTAAATTGACATATTTCCATAGTCTCAAACATGTTGCATCTTGCTTCAAAAACAAAATCTATGCTAATGCTACACTGATGCTAACCATTGGACAATAAGGCAGAACTTTATGAGTAAAAATTCATTGAATTCATTCCTTCATGCTACCATCTTCCATTTCCTCGTCACTTAAGTCAAGATCAGCAAGCAATTCTTCTATTGGAATAGAAGGAAACTCCTCTCCATCCGTCTCAGACGCCATTTCTGAAGGCTGGTACTCTTTGTTCTGGTAAAGGGAAATATTGAACCTCAAGTCAGGGTTTTCCTCCAAGTCTCTTTTGAACTGTTCATACTCTGTGTTCATCTTCTCCTCGTGATCTCTACCCCTTGTAGAATTGTCAATCTCCATGTTAAGAGATTTGAGTTTCCATGAACGAGGCTTGTTACGCTTCCTTTGACGCTTCTCTTCATAGCTCTTTTTAATTAATATCACCTCTGGGAGAACGAGACCCTTGTATTTGTCTAGATCAATATCGTTACTGTTTGCACCATATAGGTCATAACCAAGGGCAAAATCACCGGGGTTTAAGAGATGGCCAAGATGTGTCCTCACGTTGAATATGATATCGTTCTTTCCAAAATCTGAGACGCGGGCTATTTGGGCATCAGCTACAACATACTTTGAGCCACAAACAATGACTTCAGAAGAAACAGTCTCAATGTCCAACACTATATATTCCACAAGCTGCCTACTTGAAAGTAGAGCCTTAAAAGGTACCCTCCAATACTGCTCGGCATTCAAGAAGCAGTGCCTAAGAGTAAATGGGTCTAATAAAGCAATGCTGTTGGTAACTTTAGTGCAGATCACAAGGGGTCCAAGATTTCCCTGACTTGCAGCAACTTTAGGAGGAAGACATATCAAATCCTCACGACATACTGGACATAACTCAACCGAAAAAGTGTACTTGTAATTGTAATTGTTGCTCTTCGGATCATGGGACACTAGTTGCTTGTCATTTCGTTTCCTAATCGGAGCTACCTCGCCCACAAAGTCCACAAACTTCCCAGCATGACTTCGATTAACAAAAAAGAAATCAATTCCCTGGTCCATCTGCTTAATTCTTATTGCATTGCGAGCTTCATCGTGCTTAATAATAAGCTGCTCCAGATAGAAGAAAGTGCGCCTGTGAGAAACATGCTGCCGCAGTTGAACTGCAGCCACCCATTGATCAGGATTAGCCTGAACCCTTGTACAAGACTCGCACATTTGGTCTTGCACAACATATTCGACAGTGTAAGCTTGTTCAAGTACTGCCCCATTCAGAACCTCTTTCTGGACCCTCAGCCTAACTTTAATCCTCTTGGAGTGAGGTTCAGTCCAAATGAATTCTGCATGTACTAAATGGACTTTATTCAAGTTCTTCAACCTTTTTATGCAGAAGGTCAGCAGCTCCTTGGACTCTAGCTGCATTTTACTCCAGGTCCTTGGTGGCTGCAAATAGCTCTCACATTCAGGGCAATGGATAATCACCACATGCTTCTGTAGACCTTCTGTTATGTCAACTTCCGAACGCAAGCACTTGGCGCACATATTTGCAGCATTTGGTTGCATCAAAATACCACATTTGCAGCATAGGACACTGCCAATAGTCTGAGGCACCGTAAACATACCTGCTTCCTGTGCCATGGCTTCTAAATCTCTGACTGAGGTGCACAAGGAAAAATATAATAAGGAAAAAATCGACTTAGAGATCAATACAGAAATAATAAAATCCCAAGATAGAACAAGACTACTTCATTTTAACACAAACATGTAAGATCTTGACTGCTGTTATAAAGTGAGAATTTTGTGAAAGCTTACCATTTTCATTTCAGTGAATTGGATAGAGGCTCAAGAGTGTCCCCGATAATTGGATCGTGTTTTAAATAGGAAACAAATCGTTGCATCTAATGATTTTTTTCACATTTAAATGGAAAACTATCATTAATTACCATCAACTAAATCTACAAACGAGCAAGCAAATTACCAACGAAAAATCTTATTCTCTTTTAGCATGTCGTATTTTAACCAAAACAAAATTAATCAAGATCTTCAATCATTTTTTACAAAAAATAAATAAATGAATATGCTCACAGCTTATCTGCTAACTTACTTAATCCACAAGAAAATTATTTTCACAGAATTGATCATAAGTAGAAATAAATAAACTCAAAAGCAAGAAAATCAAACGTCTGATTATATCAGCAGCAGCATCTAAATCATCATCATGTAAAGAATTTGATTTAAAAACTAATATTACGCCTTAACAATAAATTAAGCGTTGACAGAAATAATTGTGTGAAAAGGCCATTTCTTTAACCAATAACCAACCAGGATGAAAACCAGACAACAAAAATAAAAAAATTACAAAAAGAAGAAATTAATTTTAAAATTGACCATCAAAGAAATCATAGAATCATCTATAGTCAATTAAATACATAATTATGCATAAATCACATAGAAATTAACTATAGAAAATAGCAAATGAAAAAAAGGATAGCTGTGGATTTTGGTAATTATCTTACGGAGGCGAAAACCAGGCGGCGGATGGAGAGTGGAAAATAGACGGCCGAGGGGCGACTGATATACCTGACCGTTTGAACGTGCAGATTTTATCTTTTTTATTTTGTTAGATTGGATGGCGGTTTGGGTTTTTTGATATTTATATTTGGGCTAACTCTTCATATGGCCAATGCATACCTTTCAGAATTTGAAAAGTTCCAAGGATAAATTTACAGATTAATTTATCAATCAAATAAAAAAATTTATTTCACTTTCCTTTCGACATCTCATTAATCTGCAAAAGATTATATAAAAATTGACTCTACTTTTTTAAGATTATATATGTATATAAGAGATTCTACTTTTAAATATATTGACTGATAATTTACTTTTTAAAGGTCTAACATATCGACAATACTTAACATTAGGCCCATGTTTGATTCACTTTTTTTTTTTAATTCATTTTTAATCAAACATTTCATTTAATCCGCTAATTTTTATTAAAATCTACTTAATTTTTATCCAAACCAAACAAGGAACTCAAATAATACTGAAATTATATATTCACTTCAATTTTTTATTCTTTCTGAAATATTTTTATATGGGGGAGGGGGATGGTGGAGAACAAACATTCACCTTTTATGTGGAAACCACACCCTACCCCCACCCCTTTCCCTCCCCGGCCGCATTAACTCAACAGGGCTGCAAACCAAACAAGCTTAGAAGATCTCAAACACAATACTCAACGCAGGTCTCTACGGGCCATCTTCCTCAGCTGAAAAAGTAGGGGATAATACATTAATGCACAAAAATATATTCATTGAACTTTGTACACAGATGCAAATATATTCATGGTTCTTCTTTTTCCTTCTATGGGAGACTGGAACGGGGAGCAAGGGAGGGACGGAGAGAGAGAGAGAGAGAGACTTACCATTCCAAAAAAAATTCTTGAAGCAAGCTCTAAGCTCTCTCTGCTTGCTCTATAGTACCACTTGTAATTTGAATGATGTTCTTTGTTACCTCTTGGCTCTTGTTTATCTTCAATCAGATCAACGTCAGCTCCTGATGGCTGTTTACATTAAAAATTCATGATAAAGAGTCATTTCCTCCTCTCAGGTAATGATATCGAAGTACGACAAACTGGAGAAGCCATACGCAAATGATTGATCAAATTGAGCTTGTTGCTTGATTTCGTAACGAGTTTAGATACCACCTTTGGTGGTATGACAACTTCCAGTCTACGTTTATTGGCAACTGGCATGGAGATTTTGGTAAAAAGAAAATGAAGCCGCGGTAAATTATACATCAAATTAGCATGGAGCTTTTCCCAGACAGAAATCAAACAGCGATTCAATGCCCATTCAATGCAATCGGTGCATCTTCACCATTTCATTCCTGAATCCTCTCTTATCCTGCATATCAAGTGGAAACTCTTGAAATACCAACAAGGAGATCTCATAAGCAATAAAATTGGGTAATGGTCAGGTCAAACAGAGGATCCGTCCTACCAGTCAAGATACGACAAAAATATCTTGGGTGAGAACACACAAAAAAAATAAGATACATATCTACTTACTTCAACTTTCTGAGCCGCTTCTGCAGTTGGTGTATTCTGCTTAATTGAAATGACAGGACTGTTTCCAGCATGGGTTTCAAGAGAAGTTATTTTTTTGCTTGAATCTGGCGATATATCCTTTTAAAGCAACTCTTGGGACATGTAGTTATGTACACTTGATGTTACCTCAACAAGAGCCTCTTGAGCTGCTCTGATCTTCCCAACAATCTGTATATAAAAATTAATTTAAGATTGCGATAATTGTATTGGTCTATGAACTATTCTCAGGATCTTTCGCCAAATCATTTCTAGCATAGATATGACATTCCATGGTTTGGACCATCAAACAAGTAGCTTTAAGGAGTCAGAAAGACAGGCATTCACTAACGGAAACATGTCTTCCAGGATTTACAAGCATATAAAGGGACAAACCTGTACAATCTCGTTGGACCCTGATATACTTGGTGGAGTGTATTCTCTAGGTAGGATCTGTATGTTTGCACCTGTTATTTTCCTC
>CAIGRB010071388.1:0-14959 GCA_903798255.1 Fraxinus quadrangulata | reverse complement strand
CCTTCCATTTATCGATCAGATGTTAAAAAGATTGACACGACATTCACACTACTATTTTCTTGATAGATATTTTGGGTATAATCAGATCCCAAAAGCATTGTATGATTAGGAAAAGACCACTTTCACATGTCCTTATGGTACTTTTGTATGTTGTAGGATGCCATTTAGTTTGTGCAATGCTCCCATTACCTTTCAGCGTTGTATGATGGAGATCTTCTTTGGCATGGTTAAAAAATTTATAGAAGTCTTCATGGATGATTTCTCGGTGTTTGGATCTTATTTTGATGAATGTCTAGAGCATTTGAGCTTGGTCATACAGTGATGCAAGGAGAAAAACTTGGTAGTGAACTAGGAAAAATGTCATTTTATGATACAAGAGGGCATGTTGCTAGGACATCGGATTTCTACAAACGGGATTGAGGTGGACAAAGAAAAAATTTAGGTTATCGAGAAATTACCGCCACCTACATTAGTTAAGGGTGTTCCCATTTTTGATTTCTCTGAAGAACGTCTTTTGGCTTTCAACACTTTAAAAGAGAAGCTGACCTCATTACCAGTGATCATTGCATCAGTTGGATTTTGCCATTTGGATTAATGTGTGATACCAGTGATTACGCCATAGGGGTCGTATTGGGGTAGTGTAAGAACAAGATATTCCACGTGATCTACTATGCAAGCAAAACCTTGAACGATGTACAAATCAACGGTGTTACTATTGAGAAGGAGCTTTTAGTTGTGGCCTATGTCTTTGATAAATTTCGATCATATCTCGTGGTATCAAAGGTCACAGTCTACATCGATCATGCTACCTTCAAGTATTTGATGATAAAGAAAGATGCCAAACTGAGACTCATACATTGGGTAGTACTTTTGCAAGAGTTTGATTTGGAGATTAAAGAGAAGAAATGAAGTAAAAATGTGGTTGCTGGTAACTTGTCTTTACTTGAGCCTCAAGAACAGAAAGAGTCAGTAGAGATAAATGATATTTTTCTAGGTGATCAGATGTTTAGTATGGAAAAGGCACCTCAGTATGCTGATATAGTAAATTATTTGACCAGGTCTATCACTTCACCAGCTTATTCAAGTTATCAAAGAAAGATATTTTTTGTTGACTTGAAATATTATTTTTGGAAGGATCCTATTCTCTATAGGCGAGGGGCATATCAGATTATTCGGTGATATGTTCTTGAGAATGAAGTACCTCAAATACTGGAATAATGTCATTTATCTACATATACAGGACACTTTGGTATATCAAAAATAGTTGCTAAAGTTTTATGGTCTGGGTTCTATTGGCCTTCACTCGTTCGAGATGTTTTGAGTTTATGAAGATGTGTGATAGATGTTAGCGCATGGAAAGATCTCTAGAAGAAATGAGATGCCTTTAAATAGTATTCTAGAAGTAGAGCTTTTTGATGTATGTGGGGATTGACTTTGTAAGGCAATTTCCTCCATCATTCTCAAATCAATATATCTTAGTTGCAGTTGATTATGTCTCCAAATGGGTGGAAGCAGTAGCATTGCCAACCAATGATGCTAAGGTAGTGATTGGGTTTCTAAAGAAGTACATTTTCACCTATTATGGCACACCTCAAGCTATTATAAGTGATGGGGACAAACACTTTGGCAATTGGCAATTTGAGTCATTTGTGGCTAAATATGACATCCAATATAGTATAGCTGTTCTTTATCACCCTCAGACCAGTGGGCAAGTTGAAATCTCCAATCGAGAATTAAAGTGGGTAATTGAGGTAACTGTGAGTTCTTCGAGAAATGATTGGTCTAAGAAGCTTGACGATGCTTTGTGGGTTTACAGAACAACTCTTAAAACACCTACATCCATGTTTCCTTATCGCTTGGTTTTGGAAAAGCGTGCCACTTTCTAGTTGAATTAGAACACCGTGCTCACTGGGCGGTCAAAAGCTTAAAATTTTAATTTGAAAGCAACTGGTGAAAATATATTACTTCAGTTGAATGAAATGGATGAGTTTCAACTAAAAGCCTATGAGAATGCAAAACTCTACAAGGAGCATACAAAAAGTAGCATAACATGCATATTCAAAGAAAAATGTTTGAGGTGGGCTACAAAGTCCTGTTATGCAACTTTAGACTCAAGCTTTTTCCAGAAAATTTGAGGTCAAGTTGGTAAGGTCCATACACAATTACCAAGGTATTTCTATATGCGGCTATAGAGATCACTTATGAAAGTAAGGGGACTTAAGTTAATGGACAGCAGTTGAAACCTTACTGGAGCGATGAAGTCTCGAAGAAAAATTCCATCATTCATCTTAGAACACCAAAGTAAATCAACCACCATAAAATTGAGCTATAGACTATAAACAAATGCTTGCTGGGATGCAAACCAACACTTCTTCCCTTTCATTTATTCCACTTTATGCATTAAATTATGAAATTTTCATGTTTTTGATAGTTTTAGTAATATCAGGACGTTCTTCATCTATATAAGTCAAAAAGAGTCTATGCATGGTCTACACTTGATTTAAAGGTGTTGTGCACGAGTTTGGGAGTGTCAGAGTGCTACTTTGTTGATTTAGTGTGAAAATCACGCATTTCGAGGCAAATGATCATTTTTTCAACTGTCCCCGATCTACAAGTGTTTTCAAGTTTGAAAGTATTTTTGAGACCAACTACATGGCTTATAATCGGTCCATTCAGATTAAAATTTGATTTGAATTGTTTCAGGGGCGGTGGAAAGCCGGTTCGAGTTATGGATAGAAAAATGAGAATTTGAAATAAAATTTGAATGAAAACAAGTTTTCAAGGAGAATAGTGATTTTTAAAATTTTTCCATGTTTCTAGTGCTCATCTTACTCATTTTAACTTGTTTGGTACGAAATTCGAGGTCCAAGATGTTGGGGATGATCAAACGATCAAAATTTTTGATCCGGGCAAAATCTTCATTTCTAGTAGTCTATGCAACGGCATAGTACTACTACCTATCATGCAGTCGCACATAAAGTATCATGGTCAAAATTGGCCATGAATTTTTGTTCCATGGAACCACACTATGTTATCCTATGCGGTCGCATAGAGTTAATATATGAAACTAAATAAAAATTCTGAATAGATCTTAATGTACCCACATCTATGACACTTCCCCTTCTTCAACACAAACGGCCACTCCTCGACCACATTCATGCCCATTTTCCTTCATCAACACACACGACCACTTTAGACCACATCACGCACACACGACATTCACGTTACACCATCATCATCAATCCATTCTAAATTCTCCTCAAGGAATTCGAGGTATGTCCATATCTCTCTTTGTCCCATTTCTATACAATGGAGACTGTTGTTTTGTGGATAGATTTGATTGATTGAGGAGTATGGGCAATAGGTAGATTATGGAGAAATTGTTTGGGTTTGAATTGTGAATATATTGGTTGGATTTGAACTAAAATTTCACCCCATTTTTAAAACAAAGAGAGTTGCCTACTAGGCATTTGATAAATTGCCTAGGTGAAAATTTATGTTGAATTAGGGTTCATCTCCTAATTGACATTGTTGGTATGCATGTGAGGCTGTCTGTGGCGTTTGAATTCATTTAAATTCGAATAGAAAACATCTCACCTGGAGTTGACACATGCATGCATGACATGGTTAGGCACAAAGAGAGTTGCCTACTAGGCATTTGATAAATTGCCTAGGTGAAAATTTATGTTGAATTAGGGTTCATCTCCTAATTGACATTGTTGGTATGCATGTGAGGCTGTCTGTGGCGTTTGAATTCATTTAAATTCGAATAGAAAACATCTCACCTGGAGTTGACACATGCATGCATGACATGGTTAGGCACAAGTCACTTCACGTTTTTCACTTCGTCCCTCAATTTTCTAACCCAAACGAAGTTCATTTGACCTCATATTTGAATATTTGTAAGAACAATATAAACTTTTTAGTATGCTTGTAGATTTCTTGGGAAAATTTTAATTTTTTCTCGACGTTACCCGGAGGTGAAATTTCATGGTTGCTTATAGATCTAAATGGGGAATTTGCATTGTTTGAGTTGATTTTAGGTTTGAGCCACACTTTAAATTTTTTTAGATAATCCCATATTTCACTGCATATTTCACCGAGCATGGAATCGTTACGTTACTTTGCTTTGTTTAGTTTCGTTACTTGAATTCAATGAGTGTGAGTGTTGTATACATGTCTTTTGACAAAAGTTTTGGGGATTTAGTTACTTATGCTATTATCTTATCTTCAAATGACATAGTATTCATTTATACATCACCGATAGATTAATTGTTTCAATTTTTTTTGTATTTGCAGGATTCTTCCTAAGTGAACTGTTAAAGGAAAGGAGAAAAATGCCTCCACTTCTGGTACTGCTCGTATCTAGGGACCTGATGGGGGTATAAGAAAGTTTTTGAATCAAGAGGCCACATCTCGATAATCTAATATCGTTTTCCATTGGACATTACTTGAGAAGAGGTTGGTTAAACAAGATGACTTCCCAAGGTTTGAGATTTGACCTTAGTGCAAAATTGTAGAGAGACCACACTAGGTATATGAAGGACTTGTTCAAGAATTCTACGCCAACTTCAATAGTGAGATAGACACCTCTTGATTCGAGTATTTATATCAGACATGGGTGAGAGAAAGGTGGATTATGTTCTTACTCGAGGTCATACACGAGTCTTATCAGCTAACTCGAAATAATGTTGTCCCAATTCGAGGTGAGTTCCATTGGAATGAGGTAGGAGATGTTTTTCTTAGGTAAGAGAATGCTTGGCCACTGTAAACAACACATCAGACCACATTCAACAATCCTAAGGCTGGATTTATCTACCTCTTGGTGAGGGGTCAGAAGATTGATTTGGCGACGTTCATCTATGAGCATATTCACTTTCAGGGAGTTTGGGAGGGACTGCTACCATTCTTTGATATTCCCGAGCTTGATCCGCATTATTTGCAAGTGCTCAAGTATAAATATCCCATTTGGGAAAGTTCAAGAGAGACCCAACACTTTTATTAAGCGAACTACGTTGGAGACTTAGGAAAGAGCTCGAGAGAGACATAGTAGTTTGGGATGAAGCATCTCAGACAGTAGCCAGCGAAGCAAGGTTAGGCGGATGCCGATATTAAGATACCTTAGGCTCCACCACTACCTAGTGATGTTGATACATAGTTGCTGAGACATATCTTCGCTACTATGACTGTCTGTAGCTAAGATATCCAGAGTTTTACCAAGCTTTTCGAGCCATGGGTGCTGATATCTAGATGGTGAAGAGTGATATGTTGACCACTAGGAATTTTATGGCTACTGCCAATAAGGAGGCTCTAGCTGCAATGAGAGAGGTTGAGACCTTGAATGAGAGGTTGAGTACTTATGTGGACAGAGTTGATGTTATACAACTGAGGGTTAAGGAGACGCGTGACCGATTAAGAAGCATTGAGTCTAAAGTTTGGGAGCAGTCGACAATACTTCAGGCCATACAGGGATGACTTGATGAGGGTTTTAGCATGATGAGGAGCTTATAGGCCAAGTTAGTCCAACAGTCCGAGTTGATGAGACGATTCTTATACTACTGCCTTTACTTTTAGCAGAGTTTTCCCCTACCATCTTTACTACCATATCCATATTGATTAGGGGAGTATTCATCACCCCTATTTTCGTACCTAATTCTATTTTTGTCTTAAAATTCTGCATTTCACTAACTTTTATTTGCTACGTATTGAGGACAATATTTTGTATAAGTTTAGGGGTGGCAACATTGTCATGGCAACTTTGATTGTTCATCAATATTCGTGAATAATTTATTGCTTTCTATGTGATTGTTTTTGTTAAAAAAAAAAGAAACTAGTTTTTTTTTTGTATTTGCTCATTGTTTTGTATGGGTTTGATGAGCTTGCCAAAAATGATGTTGTATATTGGAATAAATATAGACAATGAATAGTGGCAATACTGCATGATGAGATTAGCCTATAGTTCTTTATGTGAAACTTGACATTCTCTGTGCATAAAACTCATGTTTTACATATTAAGTTGGTGATTTGGCTCATTACTTAGAGAAGAGTTGAACATAGTAAGTTAAACCCGAATAACCTCTATTATATTAATCCATAATCCATTTATAGAGTAGTTTAGAAGTGGTTGAGCTGTTAGAAGGGAACATTGAGATGAGTAGGAGTTTCGTCCATGAAATTATCTTGTACGGATTGTCTAAAATCAATGAGATGAAGGCGAGGTGAAATTCAAAAGTTAAGGGTTTGAAACTCTTGAAGATATGTTGAGGGCATGTGTTTTTCTTACAAACACATCTACCGTTAGTAGAGTTTGCTTACAACAATAGCTTTCAGGCTACTATAGGCATGGCCACATATGAAACTCTTTATGGTGGGAAGTGCAGATCCTATATCCATTGGAACGAGGTCGGAGATAATAGAATTTTGGATCCTGAAATCATTTAACGTTATTGAAGTGGTTGACAAGATTAGAGCAAGAATAAAGATAGAACAAAATCGACATTAGAGGTGCATAATGTGTTCCATATTTCAATGCTTAGAAAATATATTCATAATCCTAAACATGTAGTGAATTATCAGACATTAGAGGTACAAAAAGACTTATCATATGACGAAATCGCGACAATGGTTTTGGATAGAAAAGCACACCAATTAGGAAATAAAGAAGTTCCCCTAGTTAAAGTGCAATGACAAAATCATGGACCTGACGAATCAACTTGGGAGAAAGAAGATGAGCTAAGAATCAAGATCCAAAACTCTTCGATTAGCTAAAGTAAATTTTTGAGGATGAAAATATTTTAAGGATGGGAGATTGTAAAATCCTAGAATTTTTTTTCATAAAATATAATTTAATTATTCTACATGCTATATTTTTATTATTTTGAAAAGTTAGGGAACTCAAGTGTTATATGTATTAACTTCAACATTTGGGTTAAATATTTAGATAATGTTAAAGAGATAAAAAGTAAATCAATATGGTACTTATTGGATAGTTCGCAATTAATCATGTATATTAGACTCGAGAAAAATTTAATTCGGATAAGTGAAGTCTAAGTTATTAAAATTTTAAAAAATGGTTATTAATTGGTTTTGATAAATTAAATATTGAGTTTAAAATGAGTAGAAGCCATGTGTAGAGTGAGATAGAGAAAAGATGGTTTTTGTTTTTTTATGGATGAGATAATGATGAAGTGGAATACTCTTGATAGCATAGTTATAAAAACTGGCCCAGCCAGGCCGGTTGGGCCGGAAAACCTACAGCCCGGACCCTTGACCGGGCCGAACATATTAAATGGATAGAAATGCATTTGACTCTGCCAAAATTGGGCTTTGACCGAGTTAACCGGCGATTTACCTGGCCCGATTGACCGGTTTTATTGGGTTTTGAAATCCTTTTACAAAATTTTTGGGTCCAAAGGAATTGAACCTTGGACCTCTAAGAAAAATTATGAGTTCCTCACCACTTGAACATAAAGTGTTTTAGTATTATTTGTGTGCAATAACGTATATCTAACTAATGAATCATCTATAGCTTTTATAAAAATATTCTTTTAAAAAACTTTGGTCCAAAATTTTTCTTTATTTTATAGACCTAAATAATTTGTGAAAAATAAATTAAAAATTTTAATTTTTCCCTGAAAAAAAATTATACTTATATTTTTTTGTAGGTTTTTATACAATGACCAGCCGGTTGAACCACCAGGTCACATGTTGAACCACTAACCCATTGACCTAGNAAAAAAATAAAAAAAAAACAGTTTCCCTTTTCTAACGTAAATACTATGCATTTACCCCTTTATTCTCATATCAGAATATACCTATGCACACGACTATAGTAGTAGGCAGAAAATAAAAATTGGAAACATGCTCTCTTTCTTTCAAAATTTGATTCATCAAATGAGGTAGGATTACGATGTGCAAGTGGTTTGTTCTGTTTAATTTATTTTATCATGTTGATAAATATTATGCTAATAAAATATATGTTATGATATGATATGATATGATATGATATGTTACACCTCGTCCATTTATATCAAGGTCAAGGTCAAAGTCAAAGATGGGTTTAATTGAATAAATAATTTTTTGGGGGTCTAATTGGTAATTTCTAATACTTAAAGGGTTAGAAATAATATATAAGAAAATTTATAGGGTTAGTTTACATAATTAGAAAGGAAATGACTAAATAGGAGATGTTAAAGAGATTGGGGACTTGACCTTGCAATTTCCCCATAGTTATCAAATTAACTTTTGACTTTTCTTTCCAATTCCTTCATTTTCTTTGTGGAGAAGAAACAGTACCGTACCAAGAGAGGAAAAAGAGAGGAAAGGGAAGGAAGAAAAAAAAAAGAAAAGAAAGAAGAGGAAGAAGAAAAGGAAAAGGGGGAAATAATTTCCAATCTACAATTTCATTTTATTCCTAAAGGTAAGTATGAAAATCTATTTGTTGAAGCATGATAGATTTTAGGGTTTATGAAATTTTCTCTAAATTCGAAATTTGAAAAAAAAAATATGGATTATTGAAGTATAATTTAGATATTAAACAAGAATATATATCATAGAAATGTTTAATTGAAGATTAGAGTTGAAGAAAATGAAAACTTGAAATGGGTTTATTAAATATATAATTATTCTATGATTTCCTTGTGTTTATATTATGTAAAACATTTGATTATAATGTATTAGAATGAAATATGGATTTAATGTTGGATTTTGGTATTTTTTTTAAATCAACTTTCGTTCAAAAAACATATGCAGGTGCTATTTCTGAAATTCTGGCCAGAAAGTGCCATTTCTGTCAAAGGTTTTGCTAAATTCAGAAACTAGTGCCAGAATTCAATATTCTGAAAATTTAGTGTTGTTTTTGTCAAAACTTGATTTTTCTCAGATTTTACTAGTTTGATGAAACTAACTAATAAATATAGGAGTTTAGGCATTGAATTAAATTATATATGAGGGTTGTATATGTGTATAAGGTAGGTGACTAATGAATTTGGGATAGGTGGTGATTAGTGGGTAAATGGTTAAAGAGAAGTGAAATGGTTATTTTATTATTCTTATGAAAATTGTGAATTGAGTTTTGACTCGAATAAACTTATTATTATATCAGGAGGTAGCGAAGAGATTGGGACAGCTCACCAGCCAAACTTATCGTTCCGTAAATAGTTTGTGAGTGGAAAAACTTAATATTTTTCAAGTATTGATAATTAATTATACTATTATGCATTTTATGCAACTGTGTGAATTATTTGTTCAATTACATGATTAATGTGGAAATATTATTTCATTATGATATATGTAGAATTTGGAAGACTGCGTATGGATTATTGATGAATTGGAATGTAAGACATATGTGATATTGAGATCGACCGGAAAAGTACCCATGACTATATACTTATTCTAGTTCACGGAGTGGCCTTGGCCGTATTCTATACTACACGAGGGGTTTGGACCGGGGATGAAGGGATCCGATCGTGTATATGTAGTTCACTGAGTGGCCTTGGACGTGTTCTAGTATTGATTATGAGAGGTCTTTAGACCCACTTTCGATCACGGAGGGGCCTACGAGTCGTAACGAAAGTATTTAGCTCGAGTGGCGGATTATTGATTTCAGTCAGAGGGTACATTTTTGGTTGATTACATGTGATGACACGATGATATGGATTTACATTGATGATTATATCATGACTATTAGATGATCTTTATCGGTGTTATGAGATGTCTAACTTTTTGATTATTATTATTCTTATATATTATTATACTGTGGACTGGTGAATTATGTAAATTTGGTGTTAACGAAAATGTGTAAATGGAAATGTATAATTATTTTTGAACTTCTTCACTCACTGAGCTATCAACTCATATTTTTCTCACTATTTCCTTATCAGGTAGCAGTTGAGTTTTTGGGCATCTTGTGAAGTTGAGTCATGATTTTGGAGTCAAAGCCACCGACGACGTTAGCTAGTATGACTCATTTTTGAGAGCATATAGTCAATGTTTTGGGACACATGTTCATTTTTAAATGTCATTCCACATCATTGTAGATAGTTAGATGGGCTCACTATGTATTTTGCATCCATATGTACAATTGATGTATTTTCATAGTCAAAGTATTGAGAACTCGGCTTATCTTATATCGAGTTATATAATTATGAGTTAGTAGTGATATGGTACTATTGTTGGGAGTTGTATAAAATTGTTTATAGCTTGGTTAGTTCAGAATATAGGGGAGATAATGCCGAAATTTTTCATAAAATNGGTTAGCCCAATATACAGGGGAGATAATGTCGAAATTTTTAATAAAATAAAACAATTTATATGTCTCACATTGTTGTATCCTTGGTGGTGGGTCCAACTCTTAGTTGGTATTTATCATCGGTGCACGTCACGTTTCGGGTCCACTAGGGTGATCCGGGGCAGGTCGTGTCATGTTATGACCATCCGATACCAAATATATGATATTTATTGAGCTCTTACCGATTTCTAAGATACGATATGACAGTATGATATTTTTGACGTATGATTTAATATTTTTATTCGAATTGCACAAAATATTTGTGTTCTACTGAATATTCTCATATACTCACTTTTTTTCCTACCTCTCATAGATTAGAACAGATCGTTGGATGATGGGCAATGATTTGCAGTAGTTATGCTTGGATTCATTGGTTTTAATAAATTAAATCCGGTATAACGTGACTGTATATTTAGTTTTCAGTATTTGTTTTAGTTTTGTTATTATGTTGATTTGTTATTTAGAGTTTGGAACATGTTTTATTTGGTTATATTTTTTTCCATTTGTTTATTTAATATTGGTTGAAAAAAAAAATTCATGCTATGATATTTGAAATATTTATTTGATTATGAAATGAATAAAAATATGATGTAGAAAAGTCCTTGTTTTTTTTTTTGAATAATGAATTATTTTATATAACAGCGAGTAGATAAACACATAAATTTCATATTTATTGCATACCATTCTTTTAAGAATAAATGAAACTTTTAGTTACGATTTAAATAGTAAAATTTGGGTTGTTACACGAGAAAACAAAGTTCGGAGACCAAAACGCAAAGAATGAAATTCTATTTGAACTATGCTATAGCATAGTTCTTTTAGCCATTCGGTTGCATGGTGTGATGCAAGGTATTCCAGAGCTGAAATTTGTTGAACTATGCTATAGCATGAAAATGTATTTTTAGAGGAAAAATTCTAATTTTATATTATTTCAACTCTTATGGAAACAAATCTTGGGAAGTCTTTTAAAGACCTAGCATTGTCCAGAAGTGATCACCACGCATTACAACACATTTTAAGAGATTTTGGAGCATGGAAGGAGGTAAGAAACATGAAGATCGATTCTAAAACTCGAAAATTCAATTCAAGCTTTATTTGATTTGTTTTTTTTTTCATAACATGTTAGGTTAGATTTATTTGTACTAGAAGAACGATGAACCTTGTAATATGAAATTTTAATCTTTAGTTTTACATATTTGACATTGAAAACACATTTTTAGATTTTGAATGATTTACATGATTATCTTTTCTCTTCGATTTTTGTGAACGGTAATTGTAAAAATTTGGTGACTTATTTTATGCATTCGAAAGAAGGAAAATATGTTCGACATAGTGTAAATCATTATAGGGTCCGATAGGAGATAAAAAATATTACTGTGCTCAATGTGAATCTTTACGTGTTTATAAAAATATATAGATATGCTGTATGTAAATCTTTAAGTGTTCATTAAAAATCGTGCACTCTTGTACGTTCGCATCAATTATAGAATTACAGTTGGGTTATATATGAGAACATGTTTAACATTACTCGAGAGATAAATAAAATAAGAACATTGACTTGTCAAAATTCAATCGTGTTTTCAAAGTGTATAACTAAGGTTAAAAATGATTATTGTATGGGATTTCGGGAAGATTTATTAAATACATCAATTTGCAGTTAGCATAATTTGCATTTAGTTTAGTTAATTTACTCATAATTGCAAAAGTAGGTTATCTTAGTCATAATTTTCTCACAAACAAACACACCATATTATTCATATTTTGGTTAAGGTCGCAATAATTAAAATTAAACTAAATTAATCTATATGGGATGTTAATTGGACCCAAATCAATCTTATTACCTGTCAACGAACTGTACATTTGCGTTAGTTTTAATTCGAAAGATATTTTTGTGAACACATGTCAGTCCCAATGTCGCGTGGATCAAAATTTATATAAAACTTTAACATATAAAGAAATCTAAATTTTTAATTTCACAAAGTCTGCAAGAAAGATTGAATGGGCTCTGATACCATGCTGTAATGCCTCTGAACTTATGTCCATGAGATTACTCAGTTAAATGCTTTATCCGTAAGAAAGGTGGATTGAGTCATACTATAATACGACCTTTGAAGAATTATGCGGAATAACATAAACTATTTTATTGTCTCATAAAATGTCAATTAATCCAATCCACTCCTGAGATATAAATCTAGTCAATGTTGAAAATAAAATTTTGATTCAAAATAAGTTTCTAACTAAATACTGAAAGAAAATTTAAGGTTTTTTTAGCTATTGAAAGTGGTTGTACATTAGGTGGTTGATCCTCTTGGAATGGAAGTAAAATAAAGGAATTGCAATCGTCATTTTCTAACAGGATTAGGATTCTTTGAATATCAATCACACGTCGAACTTTTGTTTTCACAACTGCCCACCAGTCACGTCTATCTCTATAATTTGAAGGAAACTTCATGTAGCATACTTGGTGAGCTTGTTGGGCAAGTATGAAAACGTCATTTCTCACTACTATTTTCTTATGATTAATCTCAGCAAGGTTAAATCATAGATGCACACGAATCCCATTCGGGCTCTCAAACCAATCTCGTTAAAATAATACTACCCTATTTTGAGGTCCAAAATATTTAATTTCCCCAACTTCAAGTAACATGCCATAGTAGTCGCACCACTATTCATAGTCGTTCTATTCAAACCAGATTCGAAATTATTGAATTTGAAACCATTCAAAAAGTACCCATTGTAACAATTCACTTTACGAGAAGGACCCAAAGAGATGTTCTTTACTTTAGAGTTCACCATGTTCCTATCATCCAAAACTTGAGAAAGTGAAATGTGCTTACTAATAGTTTATGTAGGTTATATGTAGAGTATTGAGCATCTTACATATTTTTTAACCAATGGGGAAAGCGGTTGTCACGTAATTGATCAAGTTGTGCATCAGACGATTGAGGATTATCCATTCTCATAGGTTCATCAAACTTCCTATAAATAAGATCACAACATAAAAGTTAATATAACTAATTGAGATTCAGGAAAATATATAATAATTATTAGTATAGCCTACCTCACAAAAGGGATAATTTCTTCATAGTTTAATAGCACATAAAATGCTGCTGCTTGTAGCTCTTCATCTTTCATAAACTTTATAGATGGAACTTTATTACCAAGGAATCGACCAAACATTGTAAAAATTGATAGTCTTCCTTGTGGATTAACATACCCTCCATCATCATTTCTCGGTGGAAGCCTAAAAAGTATAACCTTCAAAAGTTAGATGTTTCCTCTACAAGGTATGCTTCTACTATAGATGCCTCAACATGATTTTGATCTTTTATCTTCTTTTTTAGGAGAAATAGGTACCTGAAATCTATGGGTATTATGTTAATATATATTTTAATATATGGAATGGATAATGCTATTGAGTGAAGTGTTACATGTCAAAAGGATACATCCATCGACAGGACCTCCCAACTTAGCTTCATATGCTAAGTGAACTGGCAAATGTTTCATTGAGTAAAAATACAGGTGGATAAATCTTTCCTAATTTGCATAATATTACAACAATGTTGTCTTCAAGTTGTTCCATGTCTTCTACTCTTAAAACATCATAGCATAGATGTCTAAAAAATGACTAAGTTCAGTTCATTTGTGAGAGTCAAATTACTAAAATACATAAATAAATTTATTATGAAATAATTAAAAGTAGAAATAGCAATATATACTACGACCACTATATGGTTTGATGTTTTCTGTGATTTTGTTTGTAAACATTGTTAGAGGCATTAACTAATTTTGAAGCAATACAATTCACAGTATTTCATTTTGATTTAGTAAACATAGATAATATTTAAAGTTTTTGACCCAAATTTGAGCACTTGTTTCAAAACTGATGAACCCCAAAAAATATAATAATAATAAAAAAAAAAATTCTAGAGTCATATGATATGCACACGAGAATTTAGCATGCATTTATCACTTAATGATTTTCATAATGTTCTTCTAACATAGTTAGCTTTGTTGCTATACACTCAAATGATTTTTTTTTATATTAAAGGCAAATACATTAGGTAATAAAAATTAAAATAAAATTGTTCATATTATCTTTATTTTAATGATATTTGAAGTATAAAGGGTGTTTTCGTTAGAGGAAAATTCATGCGATCTAACTCACTCCACTTAAAATATAGTTACAGAAAACTTTCAACAACTATATTATGATTAGACTATAGTTTCCAATCTTTTTTTTTTTTTTTTGGGATTAGCTAATCAATGTAAAATATAGTCCCTGAAACTTCTCTCAGGACAAAACAAAAATTTCTAACCCTTGTGGTCACAACTAGATTTAAGAAAATCAAGGCAACATTTGACAAACAGAATATCTATCTATCCATCCGTCTATCTATCTATCTTCACTATTCTTTCCTCTGGTAGAGCCGAAGAAATTGGTGCCAGATACAATTTGCCATCCACTGAGAAGTAACGAAGCTCCACTGTCCCTGTAGGAAAATTTGAGAAGAAACTCTGGAGGTCTTTAGGGTGAGAAAGATCGAAGAGACTATGTTTAGCCTTTCTCTATTTTGATTTTGTGAGAGTGTGATAGCTCATTTTTCTTTTAGAAACAAGTGAGATGCACGTGCAAGGCACGTGCTACATCAAATTTAAGCATATGTTGCT
>CAIGRB010071365.1:48339-86590 GCA_903798255.1 Fraxinus quadrangulata | reverse complement strand
GAGTGAGAGAGAGAGAGAGAGAGAGTCGTGTAATATAAACAACCAAATTCAGGGAATTCTATGATTGGTTTGTTTATTTTGAGTTTATAGAAACACTAACCCAAGACATATATTGATGAATCGTTGAGTGTCACCAGAAAGCGGAGCGCCTCCAGATAGTATGAAACGAATACGACCACCCAAAATTGCTCGGATTTTTCTAAACACAACAAAGTTCCATAGAAGCCTCTCTAAGCCCCATGCTCCAAACCAACTTCCATTTATTGCAGACAGTCGACGGGAATATGCCAAATCAAACAATGTTTTTGCTAGTCCACCTGTAGAATCTACCTGAAGTTTTTAAAGTGTAGTTTTAATATGTATACGAGATCGTTGTAAAATTTACTCTCTAGGAAACAAAAGTAAATGGCATGTGTGTAGATTTAAGACCTTTTTGCGTACACCATCTCGAACACGGTCAAGAATTGCAGGAACAGCTGCCATCAGCGTGGGCATTAACATCGAGGCATCACCTTTTGTTCCCCTTTTAATCTTATTGGAAGTATCGGTAAGAGTCAAGGGAGATCCATATCCTATGGAACATCCAATGGCTGCTATTAAATTCTGTAGAGAAAAGAGATTAGCATATGAAAACCTTTGGACAAGTGAGTGAGGGACTAAGTTTTCAAGTCAAAATGCCCTCAAAAGAAATTCCGAAGAACATAACAGCATGTTTGGCTAAGCTTAAAAAAATATAATATTTACTTCGGAATAACATTTTGTTTCCAAACATGTTTAGATAATACTTTATTTCATAATTTGGAGTAAAAGAAGTTACTTATTCTAAAAGTAACTCTTACTTGACTGAAAAAATAAGTAACTTATTCTTACTTTAACTCATCCTAAAATTATTCATTTAAAATTGACTTATTTACTTATAAGAGTTACTTCAAAGTGTTCTTTTTAAGCTTAGAAATATGCTCTTTGTTTCACTTTACGAGTAGACACCATACCTCAGCTGCTAGTTCAAGAATGTGAGCAAGTGGTAGGTATGCTAAGTAAACATCCTCGCTTCCAAGCCCAGGAACAATTGTCATAACAGCAGATCCCGTGGCTAAAACATTTCGATGTGTCATCATAACACCCTGAATGAGCCGAAAAAAGCCAAGTTTGTAAGCTCTAGTAATGCCAAATTGTTTCAGAAGTAAACACAATAATAGTGAGTTCTGGTCTCACCCAACTTATAAAAGTGAAGGAAGACAAACACTGAATTTAAAATATCTGACAATCCAGTTCAAGCAGTATGATGTTAAAATTAAGCTACTATGCTATTTTGGACTATTCTCCTGAACATCCACGGGTTCAGTTTAGTTTCAGTTTTTGGAAATTTCCAGCACCATTACCACTTTAAAAAACTGGGAAATCATCTGTTGCAGACCATGATTAAAGAAATGATCAGAGGGGTTGATAGGGCCACACGCCCTAATCATTAAATCTTTTACCATGCTTGAAAGACTTTTCTGCACAACAAACGTACCATTGTAAAATCTTCTTGTACAGTCTCAAACACCATGATATTTATTTAATTTTTCTATTTAATTTTATTTTTTTGTGGAGGATGTGAAAAGTAAAGAGATAAAGGGTACACACCGCCCAAAAGCCATCAGCACAAGTTACTATGCAGATATAAGGGTACACACCGCACAAGAGCAATACAGCCAATACATAAACTGAACAAATACTTCAATTAAAATTTAATCAGCTCAACGAGTAAAACTATACAAACCTTTGGCAAGCCAGTACTTCCACTTGTGTACATTATCACAGCAATATCAGCTGCAAGAGGTAAATCAGGGTCGACTGGATTTTCCCGGCCGAGCCTCTCTACATCAGAGATGGAAGTGATTGTCCAGCTGTTGCTCCCAGAAACTAATGAAGTATCTGACTGAAATTCTTCATCCATGCAAATTATACGCTTTACGGTGTCAAGCTGTCCACTTATGTTTGCTAGTTTCTTCAGTTCTTTGTACCCACAAATTACCGTCGTAACCTCTGTCTGAAGATAAGTGTGGAATTTGTAGTGCAAGCATGACACAAAATAAGAAAATTAAACAGGGAAAAAAAAGACATTGCTGAATGGTTTGAGTATAAACAGCTTATAAACAGATAAATACATTGTATATGATCCTGAAGCTTTCTTCTGACAAGAGCCATAAGCTTATCAAAAGGAAACCACACACACGCCTACAAACATGCAGATTTGTCCATCTACAAAAAGAATTAGCGAGATGAACAGTGAGGTGAACATCAGTCCGTGGATATAAATCAGCACTTATAAGAAGCCCAGTCTCAGGAATTATGCTCCAACTTCATCGCATACAGAACACCATTTTAGGTTGAATAACTGCATTCTCAATCCCATCTCCAATTCTTTGAAATCTGTCATGGAAATCCAGAAGTTCCAAACAAGATTGAAGCATCCACGTGCCATCTTTTCTTTTCTATGTTTTTATTTGTAATCTTCTTTTCCACTTCTTAACAGGGTTTTTGTCTATCCACCAAAGATTGTATACCCTCCCCCATTTTATCCCAATCATCATACAAAGAACTCACATCCACAGTGGTGGCACATCAACATCCATCATATCTCTAAGACCAAGAACAGTGGAGAAGAGAACTCTAACAACAGGTATTCATCCCATCTCAAGTTTGAAACTATATTCTCATGCCCCCGATCATACAAGTTCTGGCAACTACTTGCAGTGAAAAACTAGCAAGATTTAAGTGGAAAACTAAATCTTGCTTCGAGTAATAGTTTGCTCACATTATAGCTTGACAAGATATGGGTTTGACAAAAGAAATGCATGCTGCTTTGTTATTTTGTTTGTACATATTCATGCTTCTCCGTGTCTCAGAATGTTCTCTGCTAGTGTAGGACACACACACATGAAAACAAACACAGAGAGAGAGAGAGGGAGAGAGGGAGAGAGAGAGAGAGACCTCATTAAATGAATGACACAAAGCCTCTTCACCCAGAGATGCATATATGGTCACAACAGTCACATTACGCCTGAAACAGCCCTATACAAGAAAACCATCATTATCATATATCATTTCTTCAGGCATTGTTAGTGGATAAAGAAATCTTATCATTTACAGCACTTAAGAAGTATTATTGCCTATTTGAATTAATTGACGGATCTACATGTAAGAATAGTTTGAAATAAATTTTAATGTTACTTGAAATGTTTATGATCATAGTATAGGACATTCACCTTTTCTTTCTGCGAAGTAAAAATGTAAATCTTGCCATGGATTTGGAAGTTGAAAATTGTTTTCAACAGTCAAAACAAAGTAATCCATGGGATATTGGAATTGGGATAAGGAAAAAGGTTGTTTGCTTTTTTAGGGAAATAAAAATAAATTTTGCTTCAATGGCATGCAATACCTGAAGTGCAATAAACCATTCTTCACGTGTATCGGCAAAGATTGCTGCACGTTCTCCCCTTTGATGCCCCAGATGTACTAAACCAGAGGCAAAATTGCACACTGATTCGAAAACTTGGCCATAGCTTAGCCACTCATAATCACCTAAATGGAGCTTCTCGAAAGACCTTCCATCTCCGGATGTTTCCATCTCTCTAGAAATCAATTTTCGAGTCCCAAGTAATTTCTTATTAGAATGTTTATTACATGAATACTCGAAAAGCTCCGCGAGAGTTGTGACCCCTTCCCATGCTGTTTCCACAGGAGAAGTAAATCGATGGTTCCGGATTGCATAACCTGTTTCCCCACCAACATCGACTGGCAGCCCACGTTTTTTTCCCTTCTTTGTATTCCGAATAAGAAGCGTAAACACGAGTGGAATGAGAAGACCAACATAATAAGGACCCATTTCTTCACACACTGTCAATCCCTTCAAAGCAAACAACTTCACCTTGATCACTGAAACAAATAATCACACATTTAATGATGCCTATTGGACAAAGACTATGATGCATTGAATGCCGACACATGATTTTTAAAAAAGTACTAACACGTCGCCCACGCGTCGATTAAATTCTTAAAAAAAAATTCATTTACATAGTATAAATATACTTGTTATTAATTTTTTTTTATTGAAATTTTTTACATAAGAATACATGTTTGTTATTTAATATTAATTTTGAGTTACAAATATATATTATTTCTGATTAAAAAAAATAAAAATGATGTTCGAGAAGTGTCGCCATCTGATATGTGTCCGACACGTGTTAAACACGGACACGTCACTCTAGTTGAAGTGTCCGTGCAACACAGAGATCACCAAAAATGTGAAAATATCAAATATCAAATTGTAATCAAGAAATGAAATGCTGATGCAGTAGTAGCTACAAACTTTAAATATTGCCAATATTGAATTACCTTATCCAAGAGCTTTAAAATGTTGTGCAAAGGATAAATTTATTTACAAAGATTTTGCCACATGTAGCTGGATCCATTTTTCAATCAAAGGGACACGCACAATTTTATAGTACATGACAAGACTTGATCCAAGGAATGTGACGAGCATATTCAACCTTCTCGTCTAAGAATTTAAGTTGTTAAGAGACTGGACATTTACTTATATAAATTTTGTCTCCAACAGCAAACACTAAATCAGAGGCAAGTGAAAAAAAGTAACTCAAATTAGTTTAAGAGGGAAAGATAAAAAGATGTGCATTTTATCAAAACAAATATTCCAAAGTTTCAAACACTATTAATTAAAGGTAAAGTATTACAGTATATCAACAAAGTATGCTTCTAAATCAAATAAATTAAAGAACACTCACGACAAAAATGGAAAAAAAAAATTCCCAAAATGAAGAAAAACAAGAGACTTTCTACTTTTAAAGCAAAAATTAAATTTAATTAATCAAAACCCCACAAGAAAAAACAGCGAAACAAAGTAAAACGCATTTCAAGAAAATCAAATACAGCCTCAAAAACGACCAAATAACATAATCTTTACTAATTTACATACCATCAAATTGCAAAAATTAATTTTCAAGAATACAATAAAATTCATATGGGATGATCTGCATTACCTGAAACTCAGATGGGATGAGTCGAAAGCTGTGTTTCTTGGTAAAACAAGAGACTTAAAAAAAGGATTTTTGACAGTTGTTTTTGTTCGGCGGATAAACCGATGAGCGAAGAGTTTGTATTTTCAGAAGAAAAGACTGAAGCTTTGATTGCATGTTTTTTTGTGGTTTTGGTTTTTTTTTTTTCTTTTGTCGTTTTTCAAAAAAATTCTTTGGTTAGAATAATAGTAGGGTTTTTTTTGTTCACACATATGAAATTTTGTATTTATGTCAATGTGGAAATAATTGTATTTTTCTCGATTTGTGGAAATAAATTTGGGAAGAGGTGTTTGGTTTTTACATTATTTTACTTAAAAAAAGGATTTTTGACAGTTGTTTTTGTTCGGCGGATAAACCGATGAGCGAAGAGTTTGTATTTTCAGAAGAAAAGACTGAAGCTTTGATTGCATGTTTTTTTGTGGTTTTGGATTTTTTTTTTTCTTTTGTCGTTTTTCAAAAAAATTATTTGGCTAGAAATAGTAGGGTTTTTTTTGTTCACACATATGAAATTTTGTATTTATGTCAATGTGGAAATAATTGTATTTTTCTCGATTTGTGGAAATAAATTTGGGAAGAGGTGTTTGGTTTTTACATTATTTGTAAAAGATAAAAGAGAAAAATTGAAATGAAAAATTTGCATAGGGGAATAATCTATCCTACCATTTTCCTTAAACACGTAAAAATCGTTTTCCTTTCCATTTTTTTGTATTCTTGGACTTGTTTTATGATTGTATTAGTCGAAACCATAGGGACTATTCACACACATCCATTTTCTATTTTGGTCTATTTTCTAACAAACATATAGAGTGTATGTGAACAAGCGTTGCTAAGAGCTCTTTCTTCGATTCTATTATTATTTCTTGTTGGATAAGGGTTAGAACTCGATCAGAGAATTTCAATAGATCTATTAAAGTTCAATGGTGAGTTTGAAATTTTTAGGTATATATATTATCAATATACATAAAATAAAGTACTTTTATGATAATATTTTCAATCTTGTGGCTCTTTTCTTTGATGGAAACCTTATTTCACCATACTATGATTTTACATATATTCCATTTATTTTAAGGGCTATAATATAATTTTTGTGCCAAAATAAATCTTATCATAGTTCGAAGGCCAAAGTGCACTTTCAAAAAGTTGTGACAATTGATTTCCCAAATAGTTGAATAAGTCTAGGTGAATGAAATTTAGACTCTGTTTGACGATCATTCTTTTGAGTTCTTTTGAATAGTAAATTTTTGAAAAATATGCGATTAAAAAATATGAAATTTTTTTGAATTTATATGAAAGATATTTTATTATGAAAATATGCAGTTAAAAAAGAGCATGAGAAAAAAAGAATTTTAAAATTTGCGTTACCAAACAGGAGATTATTAGTATGGTTGTTTCGAAATTTGTACACGGAATTTCAATGTATAGAAGCATCCAATTTATTCCATGTCAAAGTCTCCAGCGAAATGGGGATGAGTGATGAGTCACAGACATAGTGAATTCCTCTATCCTTATTCCTTGAATTTTCCCCCATTTACAAAAATATTTTCATAGAAATGGGCCAGAATACTCACAAGAGAGTGGACTCCACCGTGTATTTAAAAAAAAATTCACGGGACCCACATGTATGAGCGTTCTGGTCCATTTATGTGGGTTTTGCTTCTGTACATGAAGCAAAACTGTTATTTCTTTCACCGTAAATCATGTTGGTCCGTGATACAATTCGGATTTTATCAAGCAGAAGTCTTCAAGCACGTGGCCTACAAGTTGTTTTTCCCAAAAGAAGAATAAGAGTAAAAAAAAATAGGTTAAATTCACCGATGACCATTGTACTTTATACTTAATATTATTATGACAACCTAATTTAATTTTGTTTCATCATGAACATCCAACTTCATATATAATCTTTTTTGACTAATTTTAAAAATGGTAAAATGATAACTTTTCATTATATATATATAATAAATTTAAAAATAAAATAAAACCCCTCTTCCCCACTACACCCCACCCTACCCCAAACCTTTTTATCATTTGTAACATGGTCAGAAACAATCTTTCTACATTATGCCGTCATAAACAATGTCACGATCCCAACCATTAGGTTCTAAGACAGGTCTCATAAGCCATAGATTAGAGGAGTGGAGATAACGATATCGATGAGTTGGATTATCAGAATCAAAGGAAGCAGGTAGGGCCAAGTCTTGCACAGGAAGTGGCTCAGTTGCAGAACCATCAGGAGAAAAATCTTTAGCTGCTTCTTCATGAAAAGTTTTTCCCAATATTCTAGTTCATCACAGTATGCCTTCCTTCCGGCTTTAGTAAGCTGTGATTTGGTCAATGGTTTGAATGGTGGTAATTCATCATATTCTGAATTACCATATTCTGAATCATCTTCCGAGTCTGAGCACTCATCCAGATCCTAATCCCCGAATTGCTCTGATGGCAGTATCACTTGGGGGTATTGACTGCAGAAAAGGTGAAAGAAGGAAAAATAAAGGAGGTGATCTTGCTCGAAAGATAAATGGCTTGTCAGGTGAGCTATCTTGGAACCTCAGTAATGTATTCGCTTCAGCCAAAATTTTCAAAGCGAATGATAGAAGCAACAAATGAGGTTTCCAAGCCTGACCATTTGGCAACACTCTCCTTCCAGCTCTACTTATTCTGCATGCCAAGTGGTTCTCCAACAATGAAACCGGATTCATCAAACAGATAGGAATGAAAAAGCAAAAAAGAACATCAATTTGATTTACTAGGTGATTTAATGTTTTGATTTGGGTTAGTTTGGGAGAGGGGGTTAGGGGTCAGGTGCGGTGAGGAATAAGGGTTTTATTTTATTTTTGATAAATTATAGTAATAACTTATCTAACTCCCATGGTTTAAATGGATTTTTAAGTATAAAAAAATTTATACATCCATATAACTATAAATTAAATATTATGTTTCCAAATGTTACAATTTTACACATTACAATTCGTAATTCTTAACGAAAAGACGATAAGTCAAAAATATACAAAACACAAATTGAACGAAAGTATAATTACACTTCAAAACACCATATTTTCATGAGTTAGAATTTTCGTATTCTCATTTAAAACACACACAAAACTAAGCTAATTTAAATTATTGAGACAAAAATTCTAGCAAGGAAAATATTTTATAAAAAAAATTGAATTGCTGAAATATCGAAATCATCAAAGTCTTCATTGACGCAGCCAAACCTTTGTTCGATACAACAAAGTTCATTTTCAGCATTTTTACTTCGTACTCCTATACTTGAATAACTGGATTTATCTTCTTGATATCTGCATGGATAAGCAACGAGAAAATTAATTTCAATAGTGGAAACTTCCCTAAAGGATAATGGAAAAGAAATAAATCAAATAAACTAAAATCCTCAAAATAAATCCTAATTTCTTGGTACAATTGTCCCGTGAAGAGTTAATAAAGAGTTCAAGAAAATCAATGTCACATAGTTTAAATATAAAGGAACAAACAAAAAGTTGATTAGATGAGACACAGTTCAACACCACATTCTTTTCACAACTAACGCCGCCTCCAATTCCTCCTAAAGAAAGAGGAGGCAATACAAAAGATCAAAAAATGGGAGACGAAGAAGAATATTAGGTGCAATACAAAGTTGTTATGTCTAATACTAACTTTATCCATGGTCAACTCAATAAAACCAAATTTGGGATATCTAGCCTCACCAGGAATGACATTCATTTTCTTTCTCCAATAAAACCGTGTAAAATCCTCTCCACATGAAATTTGTATTTAAAACTTTTTTGATTTTCACGTGTACAAATTTCTATTTTTGATATATGACTAAGTTCACAGAAATGCTCCGAGACAAAAGCTGATCCATTGTTTTTGAAAAAGAAGCTATTAGGGTACTCTACAACCACCACAAGAATGAGATCCTATAAGAGTTTCCACGGCTTCTAACTATACCTTGCATCTAAAAAAATGTCCCACAGTTTAAAAAAGTACCATGAGGCTCACGCCTCAAATGCTGCCTCACTTGAGGCTTTCATAAAACGGCTCGAATCCCACCCCTTGAGTGTCATTTGTGAGGCTTATGCCTCAAGGCTAGGCCTCAAGATGACTTAGTTAATTGCCCAGTTTATCTTGCATTTTCCGGATAGCCTTAGCATTTTGTACTTTTTTTTTTCATTTATTGTTTTATTTTATGTTTGCAAGCTAAACTTTTAATTTTGTTAACATATTTATTATCGATTTTTAAGAGAGTGGCATATTATGAGCATATTTTTGTACTTTTACATTCTTTTGAATTATTTACTAGTCTAACTTGAGACTTACACCTCACTCCATATAGGAAAAAATTCTCCGATATAGCCTTTTTAAACATTTTAAAACATAATGAAGAATATAAACTAAACACAGCAATGTAAAAGAAGCTATGGTTGATATGTATGTTATGTACCTTAGATAGTTTGACAACAGTAAGCAAAGGATCCTCAAATTCTCAACTGCAACATCTGAAGAAAAATAAAATAAAATACAATGTGCCACTTTCAGCCAGCTACATTTGCCACTGCCATCTCATCAACCTTTGGGCTCTTAAGCTGCAAATATCAGCACGAAATAATCACAGATCTAGATGTGAATAAACTTATAAAAACATGAGAAAGTTTGGATTAAAAAATCTCAAGAGCCAAAATAATCAGAAAAAATGATAGAAGCAAAGCCAATTCAAGCCATCGTAACTTACTTTTCTTGTGCCTCTTAATGTCATTGATAACTCCATTCTCATCATGCTTCCTTTTCTGAAATCAAAAAAGTATATTAATCTAGTCAGATAAATGATCAACAGATCCAGATATAAATTCCAAAGTAGAGAAAGTTGTATGTGGATCGACAACATCAAAAGAAAATCTATGGTTACAAAAGATCAAAGCTAAAGCTAGGAGTTGTAGAAATGCACGCAAGTTTAATGTTCCTCGTCATCCATAATGTTAATCTCCTTTACTTTGGTCTCATGAATTAAAATAAAATACAAGGAGAATAAGAAAATAACGCAAAACAAACATTAAGCCACATGCAACAAAAGGATCCGTAACACATAATACTTTCTGCCACTCAAAACATTTGCAAGTCAGTATTAGCTTCCAGAGTACATTTTGCTATTTCGCAAGGAAAAGCACAAGTAAATGTTATTTTAGAACCTTGTCACGGTGTTTCTTTGATTTCTCTGCACCAGAATCACGACGATCATTCTTATCTTTCCTTTTCTCCTTGTCCTTCTCTTTACTTCGATCTTTATGACGATGTTTGTGCTTCTTGTGTTCTTTATCTTTCTCCTTGTGCTTTTTATGCTTTTCCTTGTCAATAGAGTCACCTTTAGATTTCCCAGCAACTGTAGGAGTACCCTTCTCAGACTATATAAAACGGCACCAAGATACCAATGAATTAGTAGTCCCAAGCTCGCATAAAATGCAGCAAAAAGATTAGCTAAGAAATGAAGAGAAGCTATGTTCAGGACCCTCATTATGAGGAAACCAATAGGAAAAGGACCATGGTTAAAGTTAAACAGATGAAGCAAAAAGTATCACTCAATGGGAGCCTCTAGGGGGCAAACAGATGAAGCAAAAACTATGCACTAAATGGGAGCCTTCAGGAGGCAAATTTCTTACAAGAGGTAAGTCAACTGATGCTGCATCACTAAGTTGAAAGGCCTCTCCTAGGAGACTTAGGTCAAATGGTTTTATGCTTGAAGTACTGTCTCTTGAAAAAGTATCCTGAATAAGCTGATTCAACTGCATCCCTTCCCCTTTTCTAATTTCCGTGTCTCCAACCACATTGTAAAGGTAGTGTGTGTCTGAGATTGAACCAGGACGTGACCTCTTGCAGAAAAATGCATGGTGAGGCAATAATTTGTAGATGCTTATGAGATCGAGAGCACCTGTAAGTTCTCTTGGTCCTGTTTCATAGAAGGATCAAGTTTTTTGAAGTTATAGTCTGTAATGAATAAATAATAAATAAAAACATGAAAAGAAAAAAACTTGACCAAAATAGTTATCTTGTCTCTTCCTATTTAACCTTTAACAAATTGTTTTATCTGCACCTCAACCTCAAAAAGAGAAGCTTTATTTTCAAACATTCCAGGACACTGCGTATGGCCTAAAATACTGCAGTTTCCTAAATTATATCACATTGATGTGATGTCATAATGAAGATTTTCAAAATTAACCACTACAAGACCAGTTCCTTTTCCATATGTGGCATTTCTAGTGAGGCCAATATCTTCAAACTGAATGGTGATCCAGCCAGCCTACTCTGCAAATATATAATCATTTTATTCTCAACAAGTCCTTGTCAGCTCATCTAATAATATGTTTGTACAATTCAAAATCCAATTTCAGTGCTAGAATGGCTTACATATTGTCGGAAATTATTGAAAATGACTAACGCCAAGAAGATGACAATATGTATATGCATATAGATATATGCATATAGATATGTAATAGCACCATAAACTACTGTTCGATGATAATGTAACTTGTGCCAGTTGCATTCTTGCAACAATATTTGCAAAAGGGAATAAATCTCCAAATTAAAAAAAGAAGCACAACAAGGTCTGATACATAACTCAACACTGTAGCAACAATGTACATGTCATGTCATACAAAATAGCGTGGGTCAGCATGAAAAATAATATTTGAAATCTCACCTCTTCCAAACTTCTTGCTATCAGGATCCATTAATCAGCTGCTGATTTGTTCACTAGACAAAGAACAGTCACTGAATAATCATTTTCTCTTGCAGACTATATTTCAAAAACATTTAATATAATGGACAGCGAAGAATGCAAATTTTGGTACTAACACTTTGTTCTAAACAATCAAATGAAAGCAAAGTACAGCAAAAGGATGCCACTAAGAATATTGGGAAGTGTATGGAGAAGAGGTGTAAGGATGAGAGTGTGTCAGGTTAACTAAAGCCTTGCCTTAAATATCAAGTCATACAGATGAAAAAAGCTGTGCCAAAATTCTCCTCTCATATAGACCGAACAACTGAAGTGGTATAATTTTTTCTTCCAACATTTAAAAATGGATAGAAGGGCCTTGCACACAAGACAATGATGGTGATGGAGGGAAGAGAATGAAATTTAGAAATATATGACACAGATCCTATCAACTTTATTTGCACAATCAGGACCACAGCAAAGACGTCATCCAAGAGCATTTGGTTTCCAGATTTTCTACTTTCTTACCATTTCAAAGTGTAACATTCCAGACCTAGAAAAAGCCTAATTTAAGTAGTTTTCTCTATTATGCTATGATCTTGTCATAAAAAAGAATCCAAATTAAAACATCATCCCGTGTCACTTAGAATCTCAAACTTCAATACTCGATTGTTATGTAGAACGGAAAATCCGTACCATGTCCATACTGCACACCAGATTCCAAAAACTTAACTGCAGCGCATATGGTAACTTTTCGCAAAGAAATGAGAAAGTGATTTATGGCAGTAATTACCTGATCTTCCTACATCAAAGGACTTGACAGTATCATGTTAGGGTACTCGTACAGATTGATAGACATGGACAGCCCAGCATTTGAATATGATTTTTTTATTTTTTTATTCTTATTTTTGTCCATTATCATTTATCTACATTGTAAGGGAAGTAGTACTTCTCAATTTATTGCTTTATTTTCTCGTGTAACCACGGTATTCCTCCGCCACAAGTAAGGAAATATTAATAAAACCTCGGAGGTACCGCCCTCCTTCANATATTAATAAAATCTTGGAGGTACTGCCATCCTTTAACCAAAAAAAAGGACTTAACAGTATTACATCAGTAGCTCTAAAACTTTATGTGCATTGTCTCTGGTTCTTTAACCATTCAGCCAACCTAATTTGACTTGAGGATTTCTGTGCATTGCACAAGTAAAATTTCTAATTTGTATGCCCTGCTTCCTCTACAAATTCAACAAAAGTAAGGCTGAAGACAAGAACCAAACAGATAGATAGATAGATAACTAATAAAAGAAAAGGAACAATTTACTCTACCTCCATTTGGGTATGGGAGGGAAGGGACTGGACCATGAAATAGGCTCAACCATAAATGAAGGTCGAAGAATATTGAAATCCATGAGAGGAGGGGAAAAAAATTAAAATCCGGTGGTAAGAGAAAATCACGTGAAAAGAGGATAAAAAGGAGCTAAAGTGTTGATCCTGAGCTGAAGAAATACATTGGCAAAGAACGGAGGGAAAACATGTGTTAATCGATGGAAGAAGCAAACTTTCTAGAGCACCATGAGACAATGTATGGACCTCCACCTAGCATATCATATATTCAACGCAATTTACGGATCGAAATTGTGGATCAAAAGTTATGCATGTTTGAAGTTAGGTGACCACACTGAATGAACCAGTGTATGCAAGCGTGCTAGTCCCCTAACCCGGACAATTTTTCAATGGGTGCACGCACGACAACACATGTTTTAAAAAACATGATCGGGGCACGAAATTTTGGGGGCAGAATGAGGCTTACGCCTTTGGTGATTAAAGGCGTAAGCATTGAATCGACAGCTCAAAGAGAGAGAGGCATAAGCCTTCTCTTAATTATCTTGAAAATCACCTTTATTTTAAGTTCTCAATACTTTTATTAGTTAACATCACTGGAAATATTCTCGATATATCAAAATAGCTTCGGAAATCTATTGTATTTTAACAAAACTTACCTAGTTAACTATCATTAATTATTAGACATATATTATCATTAAACCCATTTATATCAAAACGTAATTAATTTTTTGATTATATAACTATATGCCATAGATAAAAAAGCATTATAATTTCAAACACACAACATATGTAAAACAATATTGTGAGCTTGTTACTTAATCACTCTGATGACGGTGCATAACTCTCGGGTGATGACAGTAACATCAACCTAGAACTTTAAGTTATTATATAGTTTCAAGAATTTAGCATTTAAAGTTTATTACATGCTTGTTTTTTGTATTTGTTTTTCTATATTTAGTTCATAGTAAGGCTTACACCTCAAAATGCCTCGAGGCTTATGCCTCATCTCACGAAAGAATGTTTCAATACCCGTTTTCTCCTTTTTAAACATTGCAGTAGTGTACCGAAAAGATCGTCATTTTTGGGTTTCTCTAGAGCGCATAAGCGGTCATGAACTTCAACCTAGTTTCGATATTTGCTATTTTTAGGGGCAATTTGGGAACTTTTGCATGGGATTTCAAGTCTTCTACCGTAAACCTATATATCAGAGACTTTGATTATACAAAAAGAGATCCCAGATTGATACAATTCATTCTACATCAAAGAAGTTATACAAAAGCACCATAATTTATCATCTTGGGTAGAAATCAAAGAGAGATTTCAAGAAATTACTGAAAATCAATTCGTAAGATTTCCAGGCTTCTTGGAGTTAAAGATTGAAGAGATTCATTCCATCTTATTGTTCTTAGAATAAACAAGTGACTATGCAAATTCTTCTTGCATCCATTCCTTCACTATGTTTCTTTGCTAGGTTACTTGTTAGGATGAACGATGTAGCTAATTGACTTCTATTCATATTTTAATTCATTATTTGGATTTTAATTTATGATATGTTTTGAATGGCTTGATTAATATGTTTTCTTATTTGACAATGAAAATTAAATCACATTATGGCCATGTTTGAGCCCTATTTTTTAGAGAACATAATTTTTATAATAATGATTTTTTTGAGAATGTGTAGTTAAAAAGAAAAAAACTTGGCGCAAAATTATTTTATTGAGAGAATGTGTGATTGAAAATGAATTTGATAAAAAATGATTTTTAAGAGAATGTAACTCAAGCAGGGGCTATATTTGTTTACATGTCTGTTTGAGAGATTGCATTTTGAACAATCAATTCTCCTCCTCATGAATTTATAGTTAAATTGAGAGAGTTCTACTTGTTAATGTGGTTGTCATAAGTGCTTATGCATCACTGTTATCAAATAATTAATCCAGAAAGGAATGTTTGGTATTTATGGATAGGTTAACTAGTACTAAAGGGATGACGGTTAATATTTTATCTTGAATTTATAACCAACGACACAATAATTGAACCGAAATGTGGATTGAATATGAGTAGGATTACTTAATGAAATCAGGACCTTTAACTATTTACTTAGTTGATTTCTACATTGTTGACCATTTGTTCCATTGTTATTAGTTTAGGTTATTGAGCTTAAGATGCAAATATTTTAGAGTTAATTTATTTGGATATTCAATTAATCATCGTGGAAATGACAATTCAAACTCCTTAGGTCCACCTTACTACTTATCAATACGTACACTTGGAATTGAGCAACACCATGGCACTTGGTCCTACACCCCCACAGGCTCGTATAATATTAGGGTCACCAAAACCATTCAAGATTTTCTTATTTCTTCGAAAAAGACTTCAGATATTCCCATGTAGAATGACATATCCTTCATATCTCATCTTTGTGTCCATCTACAGTTAAGAGGACGGACCCAGGAGCAGGGGCGAGGCAACCTGGGCGCCCACTGGGTTTTGGTCCTGGGTCTTTCACCTATTACACTTGCTGGGCGGCCAGTTTTTAAGGCAAGGAGAAAACCATAAACAACAGCATCGAAAATTCAAGAGAACGGTGAACGAAAAAATCACTGTTGCTAGACCAAGATTACCATCGAGAAACAAAAGATTTGGGAAAATAGATAAATTGTAATGAGTTGAGTTGAAATTAAATCATTCGCAATAATCAGATCGAGTGCGATTTAAACCTATAAACCCCGTTTTACGCAAATAAAATCAGATACTACCTTCCAATTGTGTTGATGAAGAAGTTGAGTGGAAATCACTGCAACACAGGATAAATTGGTGCCAAGGGGGTGATGAATATGTCTCCCTTTTTGCCTCTCCCAATTTTTAGCGTACGCCGACGAAGAAAACGTTAGCCGCTTGTCCTCCTTACTCTATGAATGTGTTACAGACGTGGGTTACGTGCTTTTTAATTTGGCTTTACAGGATTATTTCCCATTAGAATCCATTTTTTTATGTGGGCTCGATCCAGTAAGTAATGAATAAAGATTGGGAAAAAATCATATTTTAAGTATGCTCGATTTCAAAATTAAGAAATAAAGTTTACAACTTTAAATACTAAATATTAATTAAATTGTATTTGTGAACTCATTAATTAAGTAATTAAGATCACAAATCTATAAAATTTTGTTGCAAATTATCGAATTAATTAATTAATTACAAATTATTTTTCGATCACAAATCAAAAATTTTATATGTTACAATTTATTTATCGATCACTCGCAACTTATGTCACTATCACAACTTATCAAATTGTGAATCTCGATCACATTTTTTAGATTACATATTAATTATTAGTTACATTCAACTAAATAATTGGTCACAAACACACCCCAACCACAATCACCGCACCACCGCCAACATCACCACCACCAAAAAATCAAATCCAAAACTATCACGGCCATCGTCACAACCACACAAACACCGTTGTAGCCACCACAACCATCGTCACAACCATCTAACCATCACCGTCGCCACCCCCACCACCATTACCTGTACAAAAAATCACAACCACCCTCTCTTCTATATCCATCTCCACCACACCACAACCACCACCCCATGAAAAAAATCCCCAAATCATTGTCATCGCAATGACCTCCACAAATCCATAGCATATCAACCACCAAACCTCTACAAATCCATGACCTCGACAAATCCACCACACCACAACCACAAATCCACCATGCCGCCAGAACCTCCACAAATCAACCACACCACAACCTTCTAGGCGGTGCAACAACGCTTATAGCACTGCTGCGCGCAGACATAAAAAATCTCCAAAAGCGCGGTGCAAAGCCCTTTGTGAAGACAACTCCAAGAAATAGAAGTGGAGGGATGAGCAGCGGAAGCACCCTAAGATGACAAATCAGTGCCGTCACTGTCGCGCTCCTCGATCACAGTCCATTGAGCGTGGTTCTGTCGTCGAAGAGAGAATGGATAAGGGGGAAGGGAAAGAAGAGGCATTTTAGGGTTGGGTGAGAGTTTTGTTGTGTGGGCAGTGAGGTTGTGGATTTTTTTAGGCCTTGTTTGTCATTCATTATTGTGTTGAAAATTGAGTAATAAATAGTATTTTTTGGAGAATGTGTGGTTAAAATTTAAAGTAACTTTATTGGTTTGTGTGAGAATATTTTATTGGGTGAATGTGTGGTGGAGAATTTTACTGTAGCAAACAATGTTTTGAAAAAAATGGTAGACAAATAGGGGCTTAATTTTATAACTTTATTATTACTATTTAAAAATTGCATTATTATCTGATTTTTGAATTAAAAAAACTTTAAATCTTAACTTTGAATTAGGAACATGAAAACTAGGGATGAGTGTAATTTCCACATAAAAACAAGGAAAATACGTAATTATAATATATTAAAAATACAATTTCATATTATCAAACTTATAAAAAAGTTTCACAAATAAGGTGTTAAATCATAATACACACACGTTAATTTAGGAAAAATACACATTAAATTAGGATAATTTAATCATCATTACCACATCCTAATATATAGCATATATTCCTTTTTGGATAACATATTTTTTCCTAATATTTCTCTCACTCAATTTATCTTTCTTAGTCTACATATAAGGGAAATTAATGCATTCACATCTCCCTTATATCTAAAATTGCTCTAAAAGTTATCATTGAAATTGTCTACAATTTGATAGAGTATAGTTTCTTCAGCAGCAGATTTCGATACAATGTCTACAAGGGCTAGCTTCTACAATTCCATTTGTCTATAATGGATAACTTTGACTGAGTCAATAATTCGATGATTTAGAATTTGAAAATTTCAAAACTTACACATTTCGCGTTCATTATAACTATTTTCTGGTCACATAACAATGAATAATTATTATTTCAAACTACATCAACATCTATAAAAATGGTTGTAAGTCTGTGTTAATTGAAAAGATATGTTCTTTTTTATCCCGATATACAAAGACGGTGGGTCGTTCACTTGATTTGTACTGTGAAAAATTATATTTACATGGTTAGAAGACCACAAATTCGTGGTCACAACTCTACAATGTAGAAGAAATACAACTCATATGATCTATAATTGTATGTTGCTAAACATTCCGTCAAATTCATAACAATCAATTTTTGGCGACCATTTACATCTATAAACAATCATCACCTAAAGTTATCGCAATTCTACAATATAGTAGCAATCAGAATCGTAATTATTTATCACATCTCACATAAACTCCAAGTAATATTAATTGGTCGCATTTATACGTTATAGAATGAGTTAGAGTCGTATAATTTTTGGTTAAACAATTCATCAAAGATCACAATGAGGCACACAACATAAGTTGCTAAAAACTCATCATCGATTTTATATCCCACAGGGGCACGGATCGTAATAAATAATAAAAGAACTAAGAGTCCGAATTATCATTCCCACGAGAACTACTATTTAACCGTTGCTTAAATTATTTATAACTTCAACTCAATTGAAAGTAAACAAAAATAGTTTATCTTATTTTTTGATTTTAAATATACTAAAATAATAAAAGATATGTTTTTCAATATGATGGTTTAAGTATTATAATTCATGAGTTCAACATAACGATCTCCTTAATCTCAATCACCAAATTTTCTAACAATTGATTATGTTTATCTAATTGAATTCTTCTAACATATTCAATTTACTTCCCTCAAGTTCAAATTGATTTTATCAAACCAAGACAATTCTATATATCTATGTGAATTCAGATATATACCATAATTAAATGCTTTAAATCTAAAAAAAAATTCATGTAACGACTGTATTAATTAGAAAGGGCATCTCAACGCTTCTATACTAGTTCTCAATTTTTACTACACGATCTAAACAAATAATTAGTTTGTCTCTCGATCTAACTATCGCTAAAAAAATCAATGAATTAGTAGCCAATTAGTCTAAGCATTAAAACTAGAATTAAAAACAATTCACAACATTAATTAGAGGTTTAAAACTTTTTAATTCAAATTAAGGTTCAAAACTATGTTATAATCATTCATCCTAACTAATTACTTAAGTATACATCATGGAAGAATAATACATCAAGAATGAACTAAAGTATATCACCGGGTTTTTAGGAAAAATAAGAAAATTATGAAGATTTTGCTCCAAAATTCCGCATTTTCTTGTAAAATCTTGAAACCCTAACTTATTGATTGATTTCTTGATTCTTTCTTCTTTTCGAATTTGTATAATATGTGTATAATAAAACCTACAAGCCCCAACTTGAATATATGTATCTAGTGAAACTTTACAAGTCCTGGCTTGGATATATGTATATAATGAAATCCCACAAGCTTCATCTAATTATTGGACTAGAGTATGTATTTATACAATAAGATTTAGACAAAATTCTTGTTCAAATTGATTTCCATCAAAGAGTTTGAGAAGAAATAACAAACAAATTATTTTTTCCAATTGAACCATTTTCTCATGTTATTTTAATCATCCGTCTTTTAATATTTGCAATTAAGCCATCTTCATTCCAAATTCTTTATAGTTGACCCGAGGCAAGTTTTGAAAGTTTGCAATTTCGTTCCCAAACTTTTCAATTGTCAAATTTCACTACCGAAACTTATGAATTTTTATCGAGCGCTCCATTAATACTTTTAATTGATTTCTTGCAATCCGATTAATGTTCAATGTTGCAAATCAACTCCAATTAAGCTTTAAATAACATCTTTTTGCCTTAACTATATCCAAGCTGGGATTTTTCTACCACTAACATAATTTACACAAATTAAGCAGATATTCACTCAATTTACATATAAAGAAACAAGAATAAATCTGAATAAGTGCATAAATGCACTTATCAATAAGTCACAACACACCTTCGAATGTTCATCCCTAGGTGACTCCAACCATGTTCTCAATCTACCCCAAACAACTCTGTAATGTACGGATTTCATCCGAGAAGAACGACTGTCGCGATTCGAGTTTTGCAAATTTCGACGTCGTCCGACCGTTCCACGATCGCGGACCATATGGGTTAGTCTCCTCCCCACTAGGTGCACCTTGCCCAATTATGAGTCAAGGCCAATTTTACTAGCAGTGGAGGAGATAAAGGTGGTGGCGGTGAGCTTCATTGAGAGAGAAGGGAAGGGAAACGGGTTTTCAATTTTTTTATTTTATTTTTGAAAACAATTTTTCAAAATGACAAAAAGAACACATTTTCAACAATCTCAAAATGGACACTCAAAATACAAAACTAAAAATGAATTCAAAACTCAAAACACAAAATTGAAATACAAAAAGAACATCCCCTAAATATTTAAAAAAACTTTTGTTCTCTTTGCGTTTTCATGCCATATTCAGTTTTCTATTTTCGAAAACACTGAAAATACGTTTACTTACCTATTTTCAGAAACGAATTTCCAAAAACGAGTTTAAAATTTACAAAGAAAACGAAAAGGGCTAAAAAAAGTCGTTTTAGCTGTTTTCAATTAAAACCAAGTCAAAACTTCAGTTTTTATTTTTGAAAAAAAAATAATTCAAAATGACAAAAAGAACGCATTTTCAGCAATCTTAAAATAGACACTCAAAATACAAAACTTAAAATAAATTCAAAATTCAAAACTAAAACTCGAAAATAACAGTCCCTTATTTTTTCGAAACAATAGGGCTCAAACACAGGCTTATGTTAAACTTCTGTTTAAACCAGGATTTTGTGGGTATATTCACTAAAAAATCTTCCATTTATATCCTCCAAATTTACTTAATGAAAAGATAATTTTATTTAATTCCAATTAAATTTGTTTTAACTCTTAATCCAACATTATTGAGTAATTAATAATTGCTTTTGTCTAATTGTACACGTGGCATAAGTATGGAGTCGGAATTACCCTTTGCAAATGGATATTCCAAGAATATTATTTTATTCTGAAATTTCCAATTCTATTTCACATTGTTATAGCATCAAAAGTTCCATTTGTGTGAATCGTCATAAAATAATAGATTATAATACAATGTTTAATCATCTTATTTAAAAACTTAAAAATGAAAGAAAAGAGATTCTGTAAATGTTTTAAATAATTTATCTCGACTCAAAATTTTCGATACGATCTCCGCAACTTTGCAATTTAACGTGTGAATTGCAAATAATATATATCAACAAAAATATTTGTATAAATGTATAGAAAAAGACAAAATTCAAATTTTTTCAAATTTATAAGCAATGTACTTTGCTCTGGCTCCATTTTAATGTGATTTTGAGAGAATATATATATTTTAAAATAGTGATTTTTTGAAGCATGTGTTGTAAAGATAAAGAAAAGTTTTAAATTTACATATAATATTATTTTATGAATGAACGTGCTGTTGAAAATGAGTTTTTAAAAAATGTATTTTAAAAAAAATAGAGCCAAACAGGAGATTAATATACAATTATATTTCGTTTGAACAAAAATATTTGTATAATTGTATTAAAAAAATGGAACAAAACCAAATTATTTTCAAGTTTATAAACAATGGACTTAATATATGATGATATTTGAACCCTCGTGGCAACTTTAGCTTGCCAAACATTTTCTTAAACTACCTTAATTTTGTGAAACAAATCATTCGAATTGAATCTTTATTATTTTCATTGAAAAACTATTTTGTCATTTTAGTTTCAATGGCTTTTTCCATAGGAAAGTAATTAGGTAAGCTCTCGCCATTCTAAGGCAAATTTTCCTAAAATGGAGGAGTGTCCATTCAGTCGATTATAAAGAGTTTTTATGAAAGTTACAATCCAAATAGAATACATTCTACTTAAATAAGTGGGAAAGTCATAACGATACCTAGATTAGACCAAATAGTCCTTCATAATAATGATGGTGTTTGGTGGAGATTAAAATTAGATTTTTAGTGGATTGTGATAGAAGTTTTTGAAATGTGTGGTTGAAAAGATGTGTTTCCGGCACTGGGTAGGCGTCAACCCCCATATATGGTCTTACGACTTTGCGAAGACCTGTGTTTTTGGTAAACAGTCGTCCAGACCATGAAAAATATGGTTAATATTAATTATCTAACTTTGACTTAGACTAAAATCATATTTTAATCCGACCTAAACATGCCCAATATCTCATTTTACAGCGCTATCAATGATATTTAAATTAATATTATATTTAGATAGTTTTATTGAAAATTATAAACTTAATATGTTTAATATTAGATTTTATATGTGCTTATACATATTTAATTTGGGTTAAAGCGTTTGGTTCGACTCAATATGTTTGGATAGTCGAGTCAAACCTAAGTTATTCTTGACCCTTATTGTTTTCGTACTTATAAAAAAAAGAATCAAAATTTGTCGAATCTTTGTATTTTGATTAGGTCTACATGTCACATTATAATACGTCTCAGTATTTCAATCCATTGCAATCTAATTTGACCAAGATATGGGTAGTTGTTGTAAATTTAACATTGTCCGTTACAAGATGGTTCAACTTGAGACATGAAAATGTACTTATAGTACTTCAATGAAGACAATTCAACTAGCTTAGCTTGACTCAACTCGACAATATATTGTGCTCGAAATTCAATTTATTGGAAAAGTAAAACCAAACGAACATACTATTTGGACTTCATTATAATCAAAATGCATTTTTTTCTCTTTTTATAATCATATATTTTTCAATAAAATAATATTATACGTAAACCAAATAAAATAATTTTTTTTTAAAAAATGGGGCCCCCAGACATGGGCTAAATATTTCTCGTGTTTGTTGGTAGGGGTTTACTAACAAAGAGGGGTCCAAAGGCGTGAAGGTAGTGAGAAGCCCACAGACGTTGAGAATTCAAACAAAGAAACGTTCCAAAAATCAATAACAAAACAGACAATTCTCACAATAAAAACGCCCCAAGAAGAAGAAACTTATGGCATCCTCTCCACCGTTACACCTCCCTCCTCAAGTTTTTATTTCTCTTACGTTTTGTACACAGTAATTGGGAAAAAAAATTTGTGGGTTCTTCATTTTTTTGTTAAATCTTTCTTTTTGGGAAAAAAAATTGTCCGATTGTAGTGAAATTTGATCTGGGGTGGTGAAAGAATGATGGAGGAGAGTCGATTGTGTCAGTGGAGCGTAATTAGATCTATATTAGCCATCGTTCAATGGTGGGGTTTCAACGTTACTGTTATTATCATGAACAAATGGATTTTTCAGGTTTGTATGGAACCATAAACATTAAGAAAAACTGATTTACTTGTGTAATTGTGTGTGTGTTTTAAGTGTTCATTTGTTTTTGTTTCTTATGGTGATTAAATTTCCCGTGAATTGTTTTTTCATTTGATCTTCATGGTTATTTTGAAAAAATAAAAATAAAAAAAATTGTATTTTATTGGTTTTTAGGTTGAATTAAGGTTCTTTAGCTGTGATTACTGTTTCTGGAATTCCGAGAAATTCGAATCATGGGATGTTGGTGTTAAACCATTGTTCGAATTCGATTAAGCATACCACTTGTTGGCAATTAGTATTGGTTTCTTTACAGATATGTGCATAATTCAACGAATGGGCTCTCGTTGTGAGCGTGATTTCTCTATTTTCAAATGTGGGCGATGCCTGTAAATTTTCTAATCTATACTTAAAAAGGTTTAGTAATATTAATTGTGATTAATAGTCTTTATTCTTTCATTGTTAATTTTTTTGTTTGATGCTTGAAATTAAGTCTATAGACACTTCTATTTTTTCTTGCCACACTCGTGTGGGGAGGACTCATTAGTGCACTGGAAAAGTGGCCGAGTCGAGGTTGATGGGCATATGAAGAACTTCTTTTGGAACGAACTTTTTTTTTTTTTTTTGTATACAGTATTTTCCTATGAAATGAGCTGACAGAGACGGGCAAATTTTCTTTATTCACGTGTTCAGCATTTTCTTAGACTGATATATTTCATTGTAAGTGTATTGTGGTCATATGCATTTTTTTGTATCTGCTTACTTTTGTTAACTGAAATTTAGCTAAGGTGATCATTCCAACCATATGCTTGTATTTTGCTTTTTTAAGTTTTCTTATTTGTTCTCAAAATTCAGTTACTATCTTTGATAATAGTGTCGAAAATTCAGTCAATATTGTTTTTCGATATTCTTATGCATTGATCATCTTGCCTTGTGATAATCATCATTGCTTATGAAGTGTCTCCTTTATCCGTCTTAACAGAAACTGGATTTCAAGTTTCCTTTATCTGTGTCATGTATACACTTCATATGCTCAGCAATTGGCGCATACCTGGTAATTAAAGTGCTGAAACTCAAGCCACTTATTCCAGTCAACCCTGAAGATCGCTGGAGGAGGATCTTTCCCATGTCGTTTGTTTTTTGTATCAACATAGTTCTGGGGAACGTGAGCCTGCGTTATATTCCTGTTTCTTTTATGCAAACTATAAAGTCGTTCACACCGGCAACAACAGGTGAGTTTTGAGTAAAAGTGTATCCTGAGTGTTAGAAGCTTTTGTAATCAGTAGCTAGAAATCAAAGATTCAGATCTGAACTTAGATTAAGACTTTTTGTGTGTGTAAATTGCATCTTGAAAAGATGCTGCACTCGATTATGATGCTTTTGAAACAGTTTTCTTGCAGTGGCTAGTCTGGAGAAAGTACTTTGATTCCCGAATTTGGGCTTCTTTAATTCCCATTGTTGGAGGGATTTTACTAACTTCAATCACCGAGCTCAGTTTTAATATGTTTGGCTTTTGTGCTGCTTTATTCGGCTGCCTTGCTACTTCTACAAAGACAATCCTTGCAGAGTCTCTATTACATGGTTACAAATTTGACAGGTATAATCTCTTCTTCCCCACACACTCCACATGTAACTTTCTACCCCACAAAGAGGATTAACAAATGGGTAGTTTTGTCCGGATTGATTAATCACGTCAAGTTACTCATAGATTAATCCTTTATTCATTTTTCTCTTCATCCTGAAAATTTTGAATGTAATGTTTATTTTGTTACATCAGTGATTTCTGAACCTAGTAAATGCTTTCTAGTTTTCTTTCCACGTGATGGTTGATTTCAGCTTAGTTTTGTTCTTGTAAAATTTATAGGCCTACGGTCTCATTCCATTTCTGCAGAAGCAATTTGGGATCTTAATCTTTATAATGGAATATGGAATAGAATATTGATATCTTCTTTGGAAAAATTAAATCTTCATAACAAAGAAAACATCAAAACTCTTAGCACAATCTTGTTGATCATTTTAAGAGTATTTTCAAGAGACTCTCTATTTATAAAGAGCATATTATGCATAATATAGAGCATCTTCTAGTTTAGGAAGTAAAATTTTTTATATAGTCCAATAATACTCTTTATTAAAGCTCTTTAGTTTTTTTTTAAAGAAGTATTTATTGTTTTCTTTTCATCTTTATTTAACATATTTTTTTATATGTCAATGACCAAATAATTTAAGTATGATTTCAATAATTTAAGAAATAGAATATTGAAATCTGTAGCTTATCAAATGCAATCATTATAAAATAAAAATCGAGATAGAGCCAAATCCACTCTTTATTTTTAAAAGTCAGAATAGAGACTTTTCGAGCTTATTTTTAAGCATTTACTCTCTAAAATAAAGAGCAACTTGTTTGAAGAGTTTCTTGGGGATGCTTTACTTTGGACTAATGTTCTTCAAGTTTCATCCATTAATTGAAGTCTAATCAATGTCATTTAATCACCATGCTTCAACACTAACTTTCAGCCTTCAGGAGTTCTCAATTTTTTGTTACTTTATGGAAATTAATTAATATTTTCAACACTGTTCGTTCAACAAAATGGTAAAGAAGTTTGTATTATAGATTGTTGTGTAGGATGTTCATTTAATCTAGCTGCATTTTCTTCTTTAATGCTCTCGAGATCCTCTCTGCCGAAGATGTCATTATAGTTTCTTTATGACTTAGACGTGGATTTCTTATTTGTTATAATGACTAATGATTATGGCATCTTTTTCATGCTTACTGCAGCATAAATACAGTCTATTATATGGCACCTTTTGCGACTATGATCTTGGCCGTGCCAGCATTGCTATTGGAAGGATCGGGGGTTATTGAATGGTTTCACACATGCCCCTCCCTGTTCTCGTCCCTTGTCATTATTTTCGGGTCTGGAGTCTTAGCATTTTGCTTGAACTTCTCCATCTTTTACGTCATTCACTCTACAACAGCTGTCACCTTTAACGTTGCAGGAAATCTTAAGGTGAGTGCCTAGTTGCTACCTAATTCATTTTCATTTACGTCCCATATGTTATTTATATTGGAAATAGAGAAAGTGTAGATGAATTAAGTTTTGGCGAAGGTTACAGACATCAAAGAAAACAAGTCTGGAGACTATTGGGAAAGATTTTTATCTACTAATATGTTGAAACTGAATTGATTTTCGTGAATAAGCACTTGTAAAACTTTCACTTTTGTTAATTTTCAATAGCCGGATCATCAACTTGTATATTGGAAGTGAAAAATGTCAATGAAACACCTTTTATATTCGCTCTTTTAACATCTATTTAAATCTCGTTCCTTATTTACTAGGGTGCATTGTGTTTTCAAAACCTTTCTGTCGAAACCGGTTTCTCCATGTACGAAGTCATGCTGTTAATTTGAAGCTTACGGATTTATCTCATTTCAGGTTGCTGTTGCTGTTACATGTTCATGGCTGATCTTTCGAAACCCGATATCATCTTTGAATGCTGTTGGATGTGCTATAACGCTCGTTGGCTGTACATTTTACGGATACGTGAGGCACAAGCTCTCGCAACAATCACCGGGAACACCTTTATCACCTCGAACTCCTAGGGGTAAGACGGAGTTGATTCCTTTAGTAAATGAAAAATTAGACGATAAAGTTTAAAAAGCCTTGGTCTTGCATGAGGTTGGCTTGCAGGGAAAATGATTATAGCTTTTATTCATATAGAGAAAAAAAGAGTCATGTTCACTGTTTTGTAATCACCAATTAGGTTAAATTGAAAAAATCTACCCATTTTTCTTCCTTAACCCCACCCCAATCCAGTGCAGGCATATACTACAGTCTCCTTTAACCTTCTGGCATGTTTGGGAGGTAGAATTGAATAGTCATGGACACTATTACACAAGAAGAATTTAAAATTTTGTTTATTATACCTTCTAGTTTCTGTTAACATAATTTATTCTTGTTTGGAAAGTTTCAAACACGAGGTTTCGAATCGAAGGGGAGAAAATGAACAAAAAAGGAAAAAAAGGGTTTCGCGATTTAAGTTAGCTCATTCAATCTGCATTTTTAGTTGAATTTGGACGTATTTTTTCATGAAGATAGACAAGTAGGCATGCTTCGAAGGGCTGACCCATGTTGGGCGCGTCTTTAAGAGCTCACGGCCATGTGCCTGTTGTAAAATTTTCACAAGGAAGCAACATCTAAACTACAATAATTTGAAAAACTGTGCTTGCCAAAATCATGGGTCGAGGTCGTGCTTGGGCTCTGGCAGCTGAGAGTGTGTCGGAACAGACATGACATGACATGTTACCTCGAAAAATGAATAAAACCACTATGTACGTACAGAAGCCTGTAGTCCACACTGCAAGGCTCGCCTCGAGCACACGGCCCGACCCACTATGTCACACTTTAACACCATTTGGTGCAATATTGAATAACAGAATATACGATAAAGTAATAAAAAGAGAAGAAAATGAAGGTAGAGTGACGAATTGATCAATGGAGAGGGTTTATTCAGGTCCAAGACAAGGAGACTTGTACCTTATTCACTTGCTCTTCGTATGAACTTTGAATGCTTTAAAAAGGTGCAAATTTGACATGTTTGGCCACCATTAAAATTATAATTCATTTTTTTCATCGTTCTTATCAATTATATATTCTCTAATAAAATAATATTACACTTTATTCCAAAAAAATTTCTTTCATTTTAAACACATATTTTTCAGAAAAATACTATTCCAACCATTATAATTTTAAATGATGGTGGCGAATGGGGGCTATATATTTATAAAAGGAGGTAGAGATATTTTTAAACTTTTGGACACAACTAGGGTATTTGTAAACTTCATACAAATAAATAAATATAAAGAAACAATGCTTAAAAATATTTTAATGAAAGTGAAAACACAAATTTTGAGTTGGGATTTGGAAATTTCCGAGTAAGCACATGGACCTAACTGTTCAAGAGTTTGGCTTGGCTTAGGAGTTAAAAATAAAATAAAGAAGAAGAAAATTCAACAGTGGCTTTTTTCGTCCCTGTTTGTTTTATATAAAAATTAAAAAGTTGTAGTTGAAGAAATGTGTAATTGAAAAATTGATAAAAGTTATGAATTTCTTGATACTACGAGTCTTCTTCTTGTTGGATCATCGAGTTTTTGAAATGTTCCAAATTCTATTTGGGCATCCAAATCTAAATTTCACAAAAACATATTTGACCAAGGTTCTAATAACCCAATGTGCTTGGAGAAGAAGAGCAAATCAAATGAAGGATCTCTCGGAGGAATTAGCTCGATCTAATTCAAAAAATTCACCTAATTGAGCACAAAATGTATGGTTAAAAACTATTCTTCTATAAAATCCAACATGTAGCAATTAAATATGAGGTTAAACATATGTATTAATATTAATTAAAAGATTAACATGTGTTAAAAGATATTAATTTTTTTTTTTTTTTTTAAAAAAAACTTATGTATTATCAAAATCATAAGGTCAAAGAAATTGTATTATACAACACGATATGAAGTAGTGATCACAATTACAAAACGAACATAGTCAAAAATTTAATTTGACTGAGGAATTAAAAATTTTATTCAACTATAATAGAAAACAAAATTGTGTTTCTCACAATTATTCTAACTTCTATAATAAATCAACTTATAAAGAAAAACAAACTATATATAGAGAACATATCAAAATTTTGACAATATTCTTAAATATGGAAATAATATAAAAAATACGTAGAATAAAAAACTTGTAGAATAAAAGAAACAATATTTTTTTCAATAAAAAACACGTGGAATAAAGGAAACAATATCTCTTTTTTGAACGAACAAAAAAAAAACCAAACGAATTTGGATCACAGACCCAATAAAAAGGTCGGTAAGGACTACTCTCGAGTCTTCCCCTAACCAAAAATGAACATTAAAAATTTAGTTACAAACACCTCATCGAAACCCGGGTATGATTCCCCTATACAAAATCAAGTTTTAAAAAATGCAGAAAACTTCAGCCGCTCGGCCCCTTCACGAGGTTACCCGCGTCTTTGTGTCCGTCACGAGATTCAGAGTTCGCTTTCCCTCCAGAAATCACATCAGCATTGGCATCTTGACGATCGAGGTGATTTTCATGGTTTGAAGATTCTTCAACACCCGCTGTACCAGATCTCACATCAGATGAATTATTCAAGACGACATTGGCCACATCAGCACCTGATTCAAAAGCAGCAGCTACAAACTCGATATCCTTGTTAGGATCTTCTAGCATACTTTGATGCTCGGTTCCAACTTCAGTCAACTCCATGGCTAAGAAACCATTAGTCAGGTCGGCACCTGAATCAACTATAGCAGCAACTTCATCGCGATTGTGGATTTCAACCTCAGATGCAGCTAGAATATCGATGTCCTTACGATGATTTCCTTGCATTCTTTGATGCTCGGTTCCAACATCAGTTGATTCCATAGCTAAGAAGCCATGAGTCAAGTCGACACCTGAATTAACCATAGCAGTAACTTCATCCCGATTTTGGACTTGACCACCGCTATCCTCAGTAGGCTCTTCTTGCATACTTTGCTTTAGTAGAGATTTCTGCAGCATATTAATCCCTGGGAACGCTACTGTAGTCATGAGCCTTATTTCTCGTCTCTTGGACTCTTCAAGAGGCACAAAATGAAAAACATTTTTCCATGTTTCATTAAGTTCATATATTGCAGGTATGACCAGTTTCTCAACACCAAGAGAGCCGAGAACCTGAGAAGCAATTTGCAGCTTAAGAAAGCAGGAGACAGCTAATCCGAACAAATAAGAGCACGATTACTTATACCTTAAGTTTTTTAGGTTAGCCAAACAGATTCCAAGCCTTTTGAGTTTGGTCCATAATAAGGTATTGATCAAGATTATACTAAAATGTACACAAGCCTTTCAACCCCACGAGTGCAATACAGAAATCCAAAAGCAAAGCTCAGAGATTGAACTATGGAAAAACTTGGGATGTCTTCCAACTTTTTTCCCGTGACCCATTAAGAATTAAATTGTGGGCCGGGGGTGGGGGGTATTAAAGAAAATAAAATAGTAAGTTGTGCTTCTGCCAAGTTCCCAAAGAAACAAAATCATACCGTTTCAATTGCCTTCAGAAGCCTGCTGCACATCCCTTGACGTCGATGCCTCAAACGAGTTCCAATGAAAGGCATCTCGGCTAGCTGACTCCCATGGATCCTATTTTCAGAGATCATAAATGTGTAAATGTTAGTGCTCATTGTGTCACATCTCATTTCCAACACTGGACAAGATACTTACCACAGAGAATCAATGGCGAGAAATTATAGTAAATACTTGGACTGGTGATATCAGTTTAACCATTTTAGAACTCAGTGGAAGAGGACCTTGAATAATGCAAAAACAAGTAATCTTTTCACTTTGGGAAACAAGAAAAATTGATGCATTAAAAATTAGTGAAATGAGTTCTATTCGACTTGTAAGTAATAATATAGAACAATCTTATCTGGGATGGAAAATAAAGAAATAATCAAAACTCTTGTGCAACATTGGGTGGTAGCAGACAACCTTATAGATGCTGCTGCAACAATTTCATCACCCTTCTCGAGAATAATGGTACAGAACCCACTGTAGTTCAGCCGTCTAAGGTTTGACCTGAAAATACCAATAAGAAATAGAATATAACAAAAGATACATTTTGTTTGGCCAGCAATAAGTTGCATATAGTAGATTACTTTGCCTTCACCAAAAGTAAAAAAGATTTAACAAATTATGTAAGAGAAATCTTTTCCAAGAATTGCTAATACACAACAACATTTATGGCAAGGAATCATTGGTAACTTACTAGGGAGTTTAGTTTCTCAAGTATCAAAGGTCAAGTATCTGACATCTATGAAACTTGGCATATATTTTATAAATTTTTAATTTGTAAAGTCCAAATAGAGCACACTAGAACGTCATTTAATATGAATAGAAAGCCTTCAAACAAAAGAAGCCTTTTTAGGAAGCATATTTTCAGTACCACAGGCACAATGATTTGCTTTTAGTTCTATTTGTTAGATAAATCATGATTTTGGATTTCTGAAACATCATCATAAAGCAGACTGAAGAATGCAGGAAATTTCTTAATAAGACTCTCGCTTATAGTCACCTGTGCATATGCTATCAACCACAAAACAAACATAAATGACAACATTCAAATATTATGAAACTCTTCGGTTTCATATTCTATCAAAAAACTAGAGATTGCTATAAATTCTAAGTGCTTACCCACAGCTGTAGACAATGTTGTGAATAATATTCTTTCCGCATTGGTGGTCAATGATAGGTAGAAAACATTCATCCATGACAGCAAAAGCAAGAGCTAATTTGGAATTGCTTTCAACCACTGATGAGTCACTGTTTATATCATGATGCTGAAGAATGGTGTAGGAATATCCTTCTTCTAGTTCATGTATCACCCCGAGCAGTACCTGTAGGTGATCAAAAATCTGCAGACTGATGATATTAGAGCCATAACATTGTCATATACCAAGCAGTTGCACCAAGGAAAAACAATATGATGAGAAATTGTATAGTCGGAGGGAGAAGAAAAAGGAAGCTATAAATAGCCTAATATTTGTATGCATTACTCAATAAATGGAGGTAAAACGAAGTTTGCTAAAAAAATCAACTTTGCAGAGTGCTTCAAGGAAGATTAGAAATGAATAGCAGATAATCCAACTGGATAGTCAATGCCCACCTCCTGATGTTAACTTATAATTTAAAATCTCTAATGTTTTGCCTTCAACACCACATTGAAAGAAATTTCGGCATAAAAACTAATATATATGAGAGAAGGGCAGAGGGATGTGTCAAACCTTCCCTTCCAAATGTTATCTTTTAACTATATGATTGAACAAATGTTGTCAAGGTGCTGCAATATGGGATTGAAACCAAAACAACTTTGCTACAAAGGTTAATTAAAAAGGGTATGTAAGTCCACCAAAATGTTATACTAACAACAAAATGACTAATACCATCAAGATTCTGCAGAAGAACAAAGAGTAGCATTATAAAGATAGTGAATTACCTTCTGGCATTCTGGCCTGCAAAAAGACGGATTGTGGTAGTCCATATATCTAGCATCCTTCCCACGAATGCAAGGCAAGTGGACTGCAAAAGGCAATAACCGTGAAGAAGAAAAACCATTGCAATACCACCCGTTATACTTGATTAAATAGAAACAAGATCTCTGGGTAATTGGGAAGGGATGGAGACTGAACCATACATTTTTGCTCACACAAACGGCACGTGAATAATTCAGACTCAACTAAATCGTGATCATTGTCGATCTTTGAGGTAATTTTACCAGCCACTCCACAGAATTTGCATGAGCAGCATACACAGATCCAATCTCCAGAGGGAACCTTCTGAAAAACAGGAAACGTGAATATCCATTTACACTTAAATTTACAAAAAGAGAGAGAGAATTGCGACATATTAATATTTTTCAGAGTAATTAGTCTTTTAGCAACAATCTAGTTTTCCTTCTTGAATTACCATATGAAAAATATTTATGCTTCAGTAACTTAATCAAATGTTGGAGAAAATTAAACTTGGATTACATCATAACTTATTTTCAGCAACCAAAAGTCCTGTATATAAGATTTATCAGATTTCCTTAATTGGTGCAGTATGCCATAATTCGCCCAGGTAAAAAGAAATTTGTTTCAATCCTGGCTATAAAACACTGCATAATGAGTGATCATGCTGTAGCTTATGGTTGAATGGCCTTAAACTTCGTCTGATTTTTCAGAATAGATAGGTTTCGAATAAAAGCCAGCACAAATGCCGCGAAAAAGAGACACACTCTTAATTGCCTAACACGCGGCTATTTAAGAGAACCACCAAAAGTAAATAGAACTCTGGAATGCTGAAAAATGGCAATGCCAAAAGTATCCACACAATCAAGTAAGCTTGTCACGGCGTGTATTTAAATAGCATCAAACAATTAATGACAAAGACAGATGTTATGACAAAAAGTAAGAGAAGCGTGATCCATGTACGTACTTCAACACCCAAGCAGACATTATGAAATGCCGATGGACAAGCATCACAACACATCAAATCACCACCATCCGCACAAATGTTGCATATATCATCATTGGGATCATCACCGTTCATATCCACTGAAACAAATTCAATATGATCAGTTGCCAAATGCTTAGTCCAGGAGTCCTTAAGGCATTCGAAAAGAGAAACCCCAGATTCCAAATAGATATTCTTATATGGTTTTTGAAGTCCGCCTCCTGCATGAGATTCAAAGCCCCTGATGGTGTGAATTTTATTGCAACAGTCACAACAGATTCCATCTCTATAAATCTTCCCTTCAAGCGTCAGTTTTGTATTATTTCTTTTCTTATAAATCACCTTCCCCCTGGGAGGAACTGTTTCCAAATCAATCATCCATGAGAGCAACGTGCGTTTTCCCTTATATAGTTCATCGTTCTCTCCATCAGACCCCTCCCCAGGTCTACGAGCACATAGAGTTCGTCTTTTGCCCCTATTCAATCTTGATTTAATTCCTCTCCCTAATGATTTACTCATAGATGATTCCTTTTTGGTAATTTCTTTGCTCATACTTCCAGCACCAACCTTTTTTCTCCTCCTGTCTAGTGATTTATTCTTAGATGACTCCTTTTTAGCAATACCTTTGCTAGTGTTTCCAGCACCTTCCTTTTTCTTCTTTCCTTTCTTGGTTATTCTAAATAGCATACTGAACACCTCCTCCGGTATCGGGCTGAATGCGGCAACATCGTTTTCATCTGCATTGCCACCATCAATCCTCTCCTTCAGCTTTCTATAGGCCAAGGTGACCGACCAGTAAGTTCTTCCCTCTCGGTCTACGTAAACAGCATCCTGGTAATCTTTGTATTGCCTCTGCCTGTACTGAACAGTCCACCGTGCCTTCTTAAGCATAGAAACTATCTGATCCCTCAGTAACTGCTTCTCTTCCCTACGTCCCTTTTCCTTTCCTTCAGCAAACTCCACCTTTTCCGATTCTTCCTTCATTCCACTCTTTCCCACATCATCGGGATTAACCTTTATCCTCTTTTCCCTGCCATGAACATCAGCCTTCGTATGATTACCATTTTTCTCAAAGACATCAAAACCAATGCCTTTATCCATCACTCCCATAACTTTTTTCTTCTTTACAACTATTCCAGAAACCCCATCCTTCATCTTGGGCGGCCTTCCAAGACGACCCTTTACTATTTTCCTTCCTTGGCCAATCCCTTTGTTACTCTCATCCACTGTCTTCTGCCCCATTACCTTGTCATCTTCCTTTAAAAGTATTCCAGAAATCCCGTCCTTCACCTTGGGAGGCCTTCCAACCCGACCCTTAACCTTTTTCCTTCCTCGGCCAGTCCATTTATTACCCTCATCCACTGTCTCCTGCCCAGTTACATTATCATCTTTCTTCCTAAAACTTGACCCACTATCACCAATTTTATTTTTGGGGGGCCTACCTCGTCGTTTCTTCATTGTTTTACTTTTCAGTGAAACCTGCATCTCTCCTTCATCCTTTTCTTCCGCATTACCTGTTTCCAACTCAATGACTTGTTTTTCACCATCAGTCATAGCCATTGTCCTTGACCTCAAAACCCTCCCCACAGAGCCATTCGAAGAATCCTCCTTTACATTGGCACTTAAAAAATCAATTTCTCTCCTTTTTCTTTTTCTCTCAATTGGTTTTTTATTCAGATCAAGTAACTCGTCTTCTCCGGCCGTTCTTCCCTCCATCTCATCAAATATATGACAAATCCTGCCAAACAGAAAAACAAACCAGAAAACCCCTAAAAAGATAGACACTTAAAAGCATAAGACATATAAAAAATTGCACCAAGTAAACATGAAAAGAAAAGATTCAAACAACACAAATGAAGAAGAATTATACCAATTTATGCAACAGAAGTCTCTAAAAATAATAATGTACCTTAAATAACAAGTTCACACGAGCTGTATCTACGGATTCTGCAAGCGAGTTTTGAGCGAATACGGTGAGTTTTTGTAATTTCAGAAGTGAATTGGGAATTTGGCGGAGAAAGCTTTACTCTTGGTATATATGTAGTGATATGGGCTTTAAAGGTATGTACAGAAGGCAAAGGGCCGAAATTGTAATTTTGACATGGAAGAGATTGTCCAAATTTCCCTCCATTCTTGCTAGGTGTATAAAAAATAATTTGAATTTTAGAGCTTCTTGTAATTTGCCTTCAGCTCGAGATAAAGCACGTCTGTATGGACAAGTGTCTCACGTGTTTTTTCTTTCTTTTTTTTTTCCTTTTTATTAGGGTTAATAGTAGAGAACTCCTCCCACAAACTTGATGAGGTGCGATATATCATCTATCTATTGGATATCGCAAAAAATGTCCCTATTTGAAACCTTGAGAGTGAATTAAATGCAAAAACCCTTGAATTTTGAAGTGCGGTTCACCCCCTTGCCGTCCAACTTCATTAGTTTAATAGTTAAAAACAATAAAAATTACCAAAATTGAACACGAATAATTTCAGTAGTGATTCCAATTTTTTTTACATGTGCCATCACAAGAATAAACAGCCAGACGGAGCAAGGCATTTCTGCTATATCGATGAACAAGCGTTACCTGCGAAATGAGTATGGGGTTTTCTCCCCTGTCTACCTCCAACGTGAAAATTAGTAAGAGATTTAAAAACCTTGACTTAGAAAAGATAAAATGTGTATTCAGATCGTCAAAAAAATTCAGCCACATACCTATCTCACTTTAATAGTATTTATAGGTGACTGAAATCATGCAACTGTTGAGCGATTATCATACCACATATTCCACGTAGCATCTCTCACCACCACCTCGCCCCCATGTTTTGAGTGGAGGACCTTCGTCTATTCAGCGGTTGGTTATGTCCATAATAACTATTGAAAGGTTATCATCCAATTCAAGAATGTTTTTATAGTTACATGTTGTGTTAGCCATGTAGTGGTGGACATTATCATAACGATAGATAACTTTGCACAAATGTAGAGAGTCTCGCAATGATTGACAGCATAGCATGAACGTAGAGAACCCCATAGCAGTAGATGACCTAGCATGCAAGTAGAGAGCCTTTTAGTAGCTGACGGCTTAGCATATAGTGCTCTATGTAGAGTGCCTATTGAGTAATTTTCACCTTGTTGATCATTTTAGACCATTATTAATGACATCTAATATCAATACTTAAGAAATTCTGGCAATAATGTCAATAAATAATCATGAGACGGGCATAAATCATACTTATATCAATTAAATCCAATGGAATGTTCGAGAACTGAAAGTTCAACTGCTGGAGGTGTCGAAGGCTGTGGTGGTATGCAGAGCGTGGAGGGACACGATCCGGCCGTTGAGGGGAAAAAATTGTTAAAGATGTGGTATTTCTCGGCTTTGTCTAATACATTCCGCAATACTAGTTATCAATTTTGTATGGAAAGTTATTGGTTTTCTTAGCGATTGAGATTTTGATAGTGGATTGGTCAGAGTTAATCTCTATGGGATTTTTCTAATGGGTTGGGTCGTTGGGATTTTCAGAGATTGGGTTTGTTTATGACGAAGTGGGGTGAGGTGGAAAATAAAGTATTAAAAATTTGGGATTGTGGTTGGCAGCGCATATAAAAAATTGGAAATATAATTTGCCAGAAAAAAAAAGTTTAGGATTATGAATGCAATTATTTCTTTTCAATTTTGACAAATTTTAATGGTTAAACTAACGAAACTGGAAAGTAAGGGGGTGAATTGCACATCAATGTTCACGTGGGGGGTTTTCAAAAGGTTGTAATTTGCACTCAAGGTTTCAAATAGAGATGTTTTCTGCGATTTTCAATAGGTAGAGAGTATATCGCACATCGTCAAATATGTAGAGGGGTTTTCTATTAATCAATTTTTATCACATTCAACCTATTTTAAAAGGAAAAAAAATTGAAAGAGAAATAATGAAAAAAATATCTCATTTATCTATATTTCTTAAATCATATTTAGTTCAAGAAGACTTATAGAATGTGATAATTTTGGGAAGTATTCAAAGCTATATAAATTATAAATAGAAATGACTTGTGGATAAATGTGTTGTACTTGTGGATCTCATAAAATGTAGAATAAAGTGATATGATTTATTATAAACATTAGCCAAACATGGCGTTGTCATTCGTCCGTTAACATTTCTAATAACGGTGATGACCTTTTTAGGTTACAATTTAAGATTATTGCAGCATAATTACATGGTTGACTTAGTTATTAGTCATTCAAATTACTCCATAACATATTTAAGGTCTAGGAGAATCTCTAAATCTCATTATTACCTTATTTAAATAATAAAGGGAATATGAATAAAACTACTTGTACAATAATATTTTGACAGATTCTTTAACAGATGCTGAAGTGACATACACCTCTGCCCTCGATTTGAATTAATTATAATCAATTATTTGAAGCATTAGATTATATATTTAATATATAATCAATAATGAACTCAATAATTCATTTAAAGAATTAAACTCTACAGCTGTTTTATTCTTGAAATAGTGAAGGTGCAATCTATAGCCATTAAGCCCCTATTTGATAACAATTAGACTTTCAAATATCCATTTTTTGAAAAACTTGTGGCTAATGAGTTGAGAAAAGTTTTTAAGGTTTGTTGCAAAACATTTTGTTGTATAAATGTATAGTTAAAAATGAGTACGAGAAGTACAAAAATCATGAAACAATAGTTGTCAAATGTCTTCATGAGTGAGAATAATAAAAATTCATCGAGCGACTCGGGATAAATTGTGAAAAAGGGAAGATAATGATAATTTTTCATCTTAATAAATTTAGAGTCAACTGCATAAATATTGGAGTCGTCGAGAGATTTGGTGGGCATTTATTTCGATCCCGTTAGAAAGCGAGTAGAATTCT
>CAIGRB010071365.1:32291-47713 GCA_903798255.1 Fraxinus quadrangulata | reverse complement strand
CTAATTTATAATTAACAATTAATTTTAACCACACATTTCATCAACTTTTATCAAAATTTACTAAATATCCGATTTTAATTTCTACTAAACATGGGTTATATAAGATCGGATACAATGAGATACAAGATTTAGTCTCTTAATATACAATCTACCTTGTAAAATGAGCCAAGCAAATGTGTATGTCGATAGATTGACAAAACTCAAACATGATCAAGGATTAGAGATAGGTGACAATCATTATAAATTATACTTTTAGACATCGCTCTTCACCTTAAACCCATTTTGCACTTTTGTCATAAACCTCTGTTTTCTGATATTAGTGTCTCCAACCTTCCACTTCCAGGCACTTGTCTCCTGGTCGATACTAACGGGTTCGTCCGAGTATTTGTTAAGTAGCCACGAAAAGACAATTATACCCTAAGATAAACAATATATATATATATATATAGGAAAAAACACTCATCTTTCTTGACTATCCAAACCTGCAACTCCATATTGGTTCCACTCGACTGATCCAACCCCCGCCCCACACCACATCCTCTCCCCTTCCCTGTACTAGAAAAGAACATAAAAGGTTGGGGACAATTGACCTAGTATAATCTTTAACACATTATAATCCAATCTAGTGTACCAAACATGCTTGTAATGGCAGAACATAGAAGGAAATGGGAAGGTGGCTGGTTCAAGCTTTGTCATGTTCAGAAGGAACTTAGATGACTTCACCTATTTGAATAAGTGCAGTTTCCAGTTTAAAAAGATAGTCTCGGTTTGGTCCTGAGGGGCCTTCTGCATGAACAATCTGACTGCAAAAATCGAGATAAGAATGGTATCAACAAAATATCTGCATATTACTTTTTACATAGTTTGCATGGATTTTTCGTGATGGATATAGCGCCTAAATGTTCATCTTGAAGCATATTCATTTTACGAAAAATAAATCAAAATATGATTGTTTTCAACCAAGTGAAACGCCTATTTGAAAACGTAATGCCGGATAGAATGTTATCTCAGAAAATATAGAGAAAAAGGTAATACTAATGTTTGTTGTTTGTATCTGTCCATGACTTAAGAATTAGAGAGATGAACGAGCATATGTTTGTCTAAGCTTAAAAAAATTACTTACAAGTAACTTATATATAAATAAACCACTGTTTGGTGGGGGATTAAAATCAGATTTTTAGTAAATTTTGATAAATATTGATTAAATGTGTGGTTGAAATATTGAGGATCCCATAAAATATGGTTAAAATCTGGATTTTAATTCCTACCAAACAGGTGCTAAGCAATTTTCAAAATAGAAATATATTATTTTTCTGTCTGTGGAAGTTGGAAATAATTTCTTATTTTGAAAGTAACCCCTACTTTATAGAGCAACTTTTAAGAAAAAGTGAGTTTAAGTTTGGAAACTAAAATTCACTTGAAAGTAAGTTTTAACTTTCTTTTAAGCTTAACAGAACAACATCTAAGATAATTGGAGTTGACATCCAAATTACTTTTGACAGAGGCTTATAGAACTGCTTGTACAGAATGCAAAATGAGTGTCAGAGAAATGAAAAACATACTCAGCAATTTCTTCAAATGAAGCAGGTCCCAAGTAGTTCTTGTTGAGCTTCTTGTCTGCAGATGCTATGTATCTAAACAGTCAAAATATTAAGTTTTGAAATGGCCAATTGTCACAAATAACATTAAAATGGTTTGCTTGGTAAGATAGACTGCACAGCACTTGAAAATATTAGAAAGAAAGAGAAGTTTAAAATCTTGATTGTTGTCGCGTGTAGCTTTGTCCAATACTAATGTTTCAAATGGGCTCTAATGGATTGTTTGGTAAGGGGGCTGCAACGTACTAGTCAACATTAAAAAAGAAAAGAAGTTAATATCTAGTTTTTTTTATCATCCAGTCACATGCTCTATTGACTTGTTCTGTGTAGTGGACTATTGAGTATCGGGTTGTACTAATAAAGAAAAAGCTAAAATCGTGCATTATTGTGTACAGAACATGCTCTAGTGGATTTACGCAATAATAAGTGGCAGTTTGTGCAACTTACACCAATACATTGGAAACTGCAGGTGTTGTAGCAATGGGCTCCTGAAACAAAATTTAACATGCATATGCACAATCAGAATTTGCTCAACAATTTGATGTTTTAGATAAAATCAAATGAAGACATCAATATAATTCTTGGATGAACTTTAGACTTACAGTGAAAAAGTCGAGATAAGCCTTCATGTCGTACTGCTTTTCCCTCACTTTAAGATACTAATCAATGTAGCAGAGATGTATTTCATTCGAGAAAAGGGAGAAAACAAGGAGTAAGCCAAAAACAGGTACTCAATGAACAAGAAAAGACTGATACATGCAATGGAAGTGTAAACAAATCTCTCCGTGTCCAATATTTTGGACTATGTGGAACCTAATCATACTCTCCACTTATCCACTTGACTGCAATCCGACCTGTATTCCATACATGTATTAGGTCGCCATGAGATTCCTACATACACAGAGGATTTTAGGAGGCAGGTTTCAGGTGTGGGAGAGGCGTGACGAAACCTAGTACTCTTGCCCTCCATTATAGTGAAACCAGCAAGCACACCTCACATTGAGGTGGAATCACTAGTGTCCAATCTTTGCTTGTTTTATGATTTCATTCCATTTATTATTACTCTTCTAAGGGAAGAGTTAATCCATAACAAAGTTAGGAATTACAAATATTAATGACACAGTGGACGTGACTGTAAATTTTTTAAGAAAATTACAAACTCACGGCTCGGGTATAAGGAACATTCTATAACTGAAATATCAGAATATTATGTCTTATTCTTTGTTTACTTTACTATTATCTTAAATTATAAATAGCATATATGACTTCTACTCCCTCTGTGCTTAGATTTGCAGAGGTATTCTTTTGAAGCAATCCAATATTTGAAAGCTTCTACTGTCACAGTAGCCAGTAAAATCAAAAGCACAGGTGAAGACATATCTTCAAATTTATCATTGAGATCAAATGGAAGGAATTCATTTACCACCAAAAAGAAATAACTTTAATAACAGTTACATAAAAAGAGAGAGAATCTAACATTTTATATATTTTCTAAAAGTTAAAACCTACCTCCAATGCAGCCTCCTGATCTTCCTTCCGGATAATCTTGTATGCAACACCCCACTGATCTTCCACGTCATATATTTGTCAAGTTCATACATTTCAAAAGGATTTTAAATATAAATTCGTACTTGGGAGAATTTACATGCACAAAACAACATGAGAAAAGAAATAAATAATAAATCATTAATGACAGGAGAGATCAAGGACACAAAGAAAATGGTACATAGGTTCAACAAGAATGATTTAATGAGCCCGTCTCATGATTCAGATATTTATCGGAACCATATTTTAGAACAATGTGAAAGTCGGTATTACGACATTATCCATAGAGATAAAAAATTAATCATTCAGTCTATGTTCAACTATATACACTGCTCAAAATATCATATGAATGTTTTCCAATTCAAATATCCATCACTGATCCTTGTTTGGAAAACCAGAACAACGTTACAACTGTTATCATCTAAAGTTAACTCCAATCTAAGTACGAGTTCTTGTGCTCTGACTTCTTATCAAGGATCAACATGTGCATATTACATATTACTAGGACAGAGACACATGGTCCAACACAAGTTAATCTTGCTAGCTAAAAATGATCATGAGACCCCTCACAAGTACATTTTATGTAAATGACATTCTACCTCAACTTACATATACATACAAATGCATATAATATGTCGAGAAATTAAAATTATTGTTGATTAAAATTGATATGAGTAACAATCTATACTTCAAATTCGAGCTCCAACAATCACATAGGAATTTCCTCACCCATGACTTAAACTCTCACTGATCACAAGCTCACAATAGCAATTAGTAATCACAACTCAAAATCCAGTCCCACGGACATATGAACTCAAAAGTGCTCTATGTTTCTAAATCCAAAATATTCCATGAACACATTTCTCAGAAATTGAACCCCATCCTTCTGATCCAAGGTGAGAGTTCAAATCTTATGTGCTATTTTTTAACTTGGCTGTTCAGTAATGTGCATCATCTGATTTTCTTGTGACTTCTTTGAATGTCCACCAACATTCAAGTAACAGTTAAACAACAGTCTATGCTAATACCAATTAATAATTTTAGATTAGCTGTTTCATTATACATACAATTCCATTACATATCCAAGAACGGCCAAAATGATAAATTTTTTCTTATTTTACCATTAAATTAAAATGCAAAAGCCATTACTGATAACACAAGAAAAGAAAAGAGAGAGGTCAAAAAGAACTCACGCAAACCTCCCCCTCTGCAGGCTCCAATGTGACTGTTCTTCCCGGGTATTCTGGAGTCCCTCTGTGATCAGTGCTCCCTGAACTCAAACCCAACAAAAAGTTTCATCATCTCGATCCCCGCAGGCACACATAATTTTAATGTAATCACACTGTCAGCATCAAGAAAAATCCACTCCAGCCAATTGAATATACGATTAATGCTTAAAGCTACAAGACCTTTAAACAATATTAGCCTTTTAAAGATAGAACCAAGAATAAACACACAATATCAGAGTCAAAAAGCTATAAGGAGCAATTCCATCTGTTTAATCACTCGGACTACTCTTAACTCGATATATGGAAACCAATACTCTATTTTACAACAAAAACTTACTCGAAGAGCGGATTAACTTCTAACCTTGATAGAAGACGCGGCGGTAGTCTTTGATGAAACCGACAAGGCGATCATCAAAATGGAAGCCTGCTTTCCATATTAGAGATCCGTATCCAAAAACCCACATCGCCATTTTTTTTATCGATTACTTACAGTTAAAACCTCTCTCTGTGGATCAATTTGGCTTCAAAATCATTGGCCCAGGTGCGATGAAAAGGAATGTATGGCGACAGAGCAGCCGTGTGGAAATGAGTAGTGGAAAGAGAACGAGACTGGAGAGAAGAGAGGACGATTGGGACATTTTTCCCACGTTTTGCAGCTTTCCCCAATTCATATCCGGTACTAACTGTTATCTCCAAATAGAAAAATTACTCTTTTTTTTTTATATTTCTATTTCACTACAAATGAAAATTACGTGTAATTTTCTTAACGAGTCTAATAACTTAAAAAAAAAAAAAAAATGTAGTCATGAATAGAAATTTTTTTGGTGATCTTAAGATGGCTATTGTCGATAATTCTAATAAAAATCAACAATCCTGGTACAATATTGTTTATTATTATCGATGCACTTTCCGTCAAACAATGTCGACACTTATCGACGGTGCATCAATTGTCATCGTCAATGAAGAAATTTTGGTGTAACTGATGAGATTATTATTTATAGAGGGTGAACGCATTTCGATTTGACAGTTTGTACTGTATTTTCAACTCAAATAATTTCATTTGGTTTGATATTTTTCCAAACCAAACAAAACCATCTTATTTTTTGAACCAAACCAAATCAAACTATTATTTGTGGTTTGATTCAATTTTAATCCGCGATTTACCTATCGATATTATAGTAATATATTAAAAAAGTTAACATATAAGTATAAAATAGAACTAATAATCTTAAATTATATTCATATTTGCCCATTGAGGTGATAGATTTTGATTTAGATATAGATAATTTTTTAATGTTACTTTTGGTTAAATCCATGTTTCTTAATTCTAATAAAAATCAATAATCCTGATATAATATTGTTTGTTATTATCGATGCACTTCCCGTCAAACAATGTCGACACTAATCGACAGTGCATCGATTGCCATCATCAATGAAGAAGTTTTGGTATAACTGACGAGATTATTCTTTATAGAGGCGAACGCGATTCGATTTGACAGTCCGTGCTATATTTTCAACTCAAATAATTTCATTTTGTTTAAAATTTTTCCAAACCAAACCAAATCAAATCAAACTATTATTTGTTGTTAGATTCAGTTTTAATTCACGGTTTACCTATCGATATTATAGTAATATATTTAAAAACGTTAACATATAAGTTTAAAATAGAACTAATAATCTTAAATGTTAAAATTATATTCATATTTGCCGACTGAGGTGATAGATTTTGATTTAGATAATTTTTTAATGTTACTTTTGGTTAAATCTCTGTTTCTTAATTCTCACATTGATTGCAATTTATAGATACAATCCACCTAAACAAGTAGTCTCTATCATCCCATCTTACAATCCCAATCTTGGCTTTCCTCGGCCTGCTCAACACTATATGGATCAGGAATGAGTTTGGAGCAACTATGTTAGCTTTATAGTAGCTAGATCTTATATTTTATATACCAAGTTTCTACATCTGGTTAGTGATGTCAATGGGCTAAGTCAAGTCGGCTCGGCTCGTATAAGCACGAGTTCGTTACTCGTGATTCACGAGTCGAGCCGAGCTCGGCTCGTGAGGTCGCCTAATTTTTTTTTTTAATTATTATTTTTAAACTATACCTAGACTTTAAAAAAAAAAATATTGACGAGCCGCTTGTCAAAAACGAGCCGAGCTTGGGCTGGTCTTTTTGACGAGCCCGAGCGGACGAGCCGCTCGACTCGATTGCCACCTCTACATCTGGTACAATGTCAAATGGAAATTGGGTGGATCTGTAAAGGCTCGAGGCTTTCATTTTCCTGAGTGCAAGAGGTTGAGGAGGTTATGGGAAGATAGTTGAGAGAGCTGGATATTCATTGTACTTCCCTAAGAAATTAAGGATTTCTGCATTCACATATACAAAAGATTATTCATTATTGAGGAAGTTATTCGATAATAAATAATTACAATGTTTAAAATGCATTCTTGGTAGTTTAGTGATGCCGTTTTGTCCGTTGCTGCATTTGGAATTGCATAGGAAGCTAGTAACTACAAGAAATACAAAAATTCAAATAGTCTTATTACAGTATTCTATGGAAAGTGAATACCATACTCATCTAGCAGAGTTATCAACCACTCTGTTAGAAAAAAAAAAAAAATGCGATTCGGTTCGGTTCTGTGAAGTTTTTGAAAATCGAAACATAAATAAAACCATTCTAAAATTGTTTGGTTCGATTTGAAGGAAAAAACTGAGGATTCACAAGGACCTGAACCAATGGGTTCAATTTGGTTTGTGATTTTACGATTTTTTTTTGCAGTCCCCAATTCTTTTGTTTGTTTTTTATTTAGATGTAACTCTGTTAGACAATGTCGACAATTTCCAGCAACGCATTGATCGCCATCGCCGATGAAGAAAATTTGGTGTCACTAATGAAAGATTAGTGGAAATTACATTGGCACAGTTATTTAAAGATTATAATTTAAAAAACAGGCTGAAGGTTTGTTTATCCAAAAATCAAGTGATAATTCCATATTTTAATATTAACAATAATATATTATAAAATTAAATTACACCGTACCTACTAACCCACCCAAGCTAGATTTACCCCCTCTCTCTCTCTCTCTCTCTCTCTCTCATTTTGTATCTATACTCCCTCTTTTTACCATTTCTCAGCCAGATTTAATCTCTCTCTCTCTCTCTCTCTACCATTTTATCTCTACACTCCACTGTTCACATCTATAATGTATAAGTCAGAGATCATTGATTTATATTCTTATGTCACGCATTATAGTTCACATGTCACATGTTATAGTTCAAGTCACATGTCAAATGTCATATTATATAGGTCACATATTAATGTTAGTCGGTCACGAGTTATTTTGCATAGATTAATTTCTACATGCCACAAATCTAAGAGAATTTTTCATAGGCCATTGGATCAATATCGCAAATAACTTGTCAATGTCCATATGGTCACAAGTTAGAAATTCAAGAGATCTAATCATGTGCCATTGTTTTCTCCAACATCAGTTCTCCGAATTGGTCATAAATTCAATTAATCAGATTTCGACAGTGAGTTTTGAAGTTATTTGCTCCGGTGAGTACTCTGTAAATATCACCAGATGCCCTTTTTCAATCCAATTTTAAAAATAGTTTTAATTTATACCAGCACTATTGAGCCGCCGCTAAAGAAGATGATCAGTCGTTTATGATACTAGTTGATGTTCCCCAACAATTGCTATGTTTCTCCCTCTATCTCTATTATCTGAGTCGGTGATGCCCATTCATCGTTGAGCGACGATTAGTTTGCCATTGAAGGAGTCGTTGGCGGGGTGAATGTCGACAAGTGGATACTGACTACGAGTGGATATCGCCGATTGTAAGAGAGGATAGCGACTGGTGGTTGCGCAAGAGCAGGTGTGGTGGTGGTTGTTTGCTGGAATGGGGGTGGGTAGATTAATTTCATTTGATAATATTATTATTTAAATTTAAAATATTAAACTAAAACCTAAATTTTACATTTTTAAACTTAATGTCTGAAAATTGATTTGGTGCATACTTGCTACCTGAATTATGATTTTTTTCCCGAAAGATTATTCTTTGTTTGTTTCTTATTTATCAGTTAAGTTACAAATGAAAATATTTCATTGCTATTAAATATAAGTTTTTTTTCAAATTTTTATTTTATTCCCTACAAGCATTTATTTTTAATATTTATATTGCTTGTTTATCTTAAATTATTTAAATTTTTTAAGATGGCTATTTTTTTTTTCAATCATAACTTCTTCTCAGGGTTTGATATTCTCTCTCAAATTATAACAAGACCTTTTGTTAGTAATGAATTTGATGATATTGTTATATATAAAGAGGTAATAGAGAGTTCTCCCAATGTTTTTCCCAAGTTTGTTATTCACAGGAGTTGAAAATTGGGTAAAATTTTGTCCAACTTGAGTTTCAAAAGAGTTTAAATCAAAAAAGGAAAATCAACCCATTTGGAAAATTTGCACGACACCTAGGCGCATATATATGTGGCGCGCGCAAGTAGTCGGAACTGCTCAGCCTCGGGTTTGAGAATTCTTTGGCTCGCGCGCACACTATTGTCCTTGAGCAATTGCTAGTATTTCGGTTATAAGTTTCTCTCCAGATATCCGATTGAGGTGATTCAAAGTGCGTTGAAAATATAATTCAATTGACTACAATTATTTTAGAAATAAAATTTCTCCAATTGGAACGTTTAAATGTGATCCAATCTGAAGCTGAAAATTTAGAGCATAACTTTCCCGACTAGAAATTGACTTTGTTTCAATTTTTCACTTCTTTGACTTCTAATTGTATCCAATAGATCCTTTGTAATCTTCAATTATCATTTTATGATCCGAACTTCAAATTTCTTTCGGTTTCGCCTGTTTCTTATTTCTTTCTTCCAATTCCATCAATTTGAATTGAGTTCAACTTAGCAAATATAATTAACACATAATTAAGTCACAAGTTATCAAAATTACTATTGTTCAATCCCAGCTCATATGATTTAAATTGAAAAATCCCAAAAAAACTACACAAATATCAACTTGTATCAATTAATCTAGCGCTCTAGATATGGCCCTTGAATCAATATAGCACATGAGCACAATGACGGGAAGAACCCTAATCAACATATTCAAGGTCACACGAGGATATAACACAAGTTTCCATAGTTTCTGCAGTGGATTTGTAACAATTATCAGTCAAATTTCACTTGCTTCATTAATATTGATACTTGATATATCACTTCTCCAAACACAATTACTCTTGCATTTATAATTATAAATACAATATAGGCTGAAAATGTAAAAACAACATGGGGCGAGGACGGGATGAGAATGGATGTTGCTATTTCATGGCTCTTGATTTGAGGAATTCTTCTCACATACATCTGGTTTTACATCAGTGTCAGTTGTGGCATTGTCAAGAATGTTTGGTGTTTTCTTGTACACCACTGGCAATTCATCATGGGACTTGTTCTCCTCGTACATTAACTTGTCTGAGGTTGAATTCTCTTTGCTCTTACCCCATACAACTGAGTAGAGTCCAAACACAATGATAATTGCTCCTATTAAGCTGCAAGTACAAATACACACACACTTTAAACTACTAATTATCGAACGATTAGGTATCAAGAAATATAAATGAAGACCATAATTGATAAAAAATCTCATCTTAAATTAACGAGTGCAATGTATGCAAATGATGTGTGCATTATGAACGACTTGTTTGGTGTGTGTTTCCATGAGAGAGGATTGCAAAAGAGGTTGGCCATGGTAGGGCCATGTTTTCCGTTCCCAACCCAAACCCCGACTAACAGGGATAATCCCCACCCTATTCAGGGTCGGGCAACACGGGACAGAGTGAGGGCAGTGTCCACAAATGTTGTTATTATTTCTTTTTTATTTTTCCCTTGCAACCGTTATAAATGTCGAAGCAACTTTTCATGACATGGGACGATTGTTATCTGTTGTATCAAGTCTTCGAAACGGATTTTACCCGTCATGGAAAATTCATAAATATAATGAAAGTTATTGACATTCAACTAAATTATGTGCTCGAAAGTTACCTTCCAAGGTGAATTTGCTCAGCCAAAACCATGGCTCCCAAAATAGCTGTGATTATCATGCTTAGAGGACTGAATGCGGTCACAAACACAGGACCTCTTGTCTTGTTGACAACACTTTGCAGATAATATGCAATTCCTGAGCAAACAATCCCCTGCCATGAAGTACATATATTTAGATACAATATTAAATAAAGTAGGAGACTTACGAATTACTCTAGGTTGATAGTCAACATAAAATTTTGTCATATATTGTGATATGACTCTTGGCATGAAACTACGACTTAATTAGACGAAGTGTTTCAATATTTGCATATTCCTTGAAATTATATAACGTTTTGTTAGAGAGAGCTCCTGAGCAAAGCCTGCGTACTTCGTGACCGTTTTAGGGGTTTTTTTCGTCCGTCTATCTCTATTCTCTCAATTAGTAATAAACAAAGTTTTATTCTCAATACACCTATAGCGTATTTGATGAAGTTAAATGGTTGTTGAGAATTAAAAACCATAATTCTTTTACCATCAAGAGCAATAAATTTACAGAAAGAAAATAGATACAAGATCGCACAAAATTTTTAGAAATTCGTTTTGTTGTGAGATTATGTTCTCTTCCATTGTTACAATAATTTCATGTACTAGCTCCGCATAGAGACGTTAATTAGGCTCCACAATTTAACAAAATGCACAACAATCCACACTATGCACGAAGTAAAAGGCCAAAATACTATATCTTGTATTGTCCATCGTTATCGTATACTACTCCAAACATGTCTTTAAGATATTAATAATATGAATTATTTTTCGTCCTAATAAGTGAAATTTCACTCACAGAATATACAGCAGCAAGAAGTTTTGAGTCAAAACCAATTGCCCAGGCACTGGCATGGTGTTCCATTATCATAGCCACAGCTCCACCTTCCACCGTCCCCATGAAACAAACTAATGACGTAAGAGAGAGCTCCGCAGGATATTCCTTCAGTGTCTTATTCTGTTCAAACCATATCAAAATTTAAAATTAATTAAATCTAAAAGATTTTTTTTTCAATAAATTATCGTGCGTACATATGTGACATATTGGATAAGCTTGATTAGATGGTACTAGATATAATTTTGTAGTGATCTTGTCTAATCCTATCCTGTCGGGTATAGAACTTACTTGGAGTATAAAGAAACCGGACCAACCCACAATACAAGAAAGCAACATAATTGTGCCGGCGACCCAGTGCTGATCGGCTGAGCCACCGGTGCTGGTGATTTCATGGTGGCTTCCGCCTAGTGAGTGGGGAAGAATATCGACTACAGGGCCTTTATAGAATGTCATGATCATTGTACCGAAGAGTGTTATTCCAGTTCCAATGACCTTTGCCAGACTGTGTATCTGTTTTAAGTTAACCTTCTCCAACCTGTAAATATGAAGTATATATCATCAGCTTAAAATTTATATAGAAAAGCACAAAATTTGCCTACATGGGAAACGTAAAAATGAATTATTATTATTATTTTTTTTTTTACAAAAGTGACTACATGTCATGAGGGGCCAGGTCTAGACTGGTTATCATCTTGGACATTTCACAGACGAACCAGGTGGGCTGGGTTTTGACTACTAAAATTTTCAATTAGTATATGTGTGAATTAAGTTGATGTCGTCTCAAACTCAAATAAGAATAAATTCACGTAAAAATGGGAATCTTATGCCATGCACATCAATCTAACTCACTTTTCACCTTGACTTTATCAAACTAGTGTAATACAAAGTTTAAACGTAAGAATTTGGGAAAGTAAAGATATACCTGAAAATAACAGCCATTATGAAGGTGATGGCTGGGAGAACGTTGGCAGTAGCTGCTGTAAAAGTTGCTGATGTAAACTTCATCCCAACATAATACAAGTTCTGATCCAGTACAGGCCTGATAATAATACAAAAACGACAAATAAGTTAAAATTTTGTGTATTGTACTGTCTAGTCGTGTTTTTTTAATAATGCAAATATGTTCGACTGAACTATATTATTAGGTGGGTATTTGGTGGAGATTAAAATTAAATTTTTAATAGATTGTGATGATATAAATTTTTTAAATGCGTGGTTGAAAAGCTGTGGGACCCAAGAAAGATATGATTAATATTGATTATTTGACTTTGACTTAAATTAAAATCTGATTTTAATCTGAAACAAACAGGGACTAGATGAAAATCTTGTAAGGTGGTGCAGAAGAGCAATTTATTGTAGTAAATAAGCGAAGTGCTCAAGAAGATTACTCCAGGAAACCAAGCAGCATTATCTTCAGAAAGACTGATAGTGTTAGCTTAGGCCTTATTTTCCTGCAAAATGACATGCAAGTAGCATGGTTACACACACACACAAAATAAAGGAATTTATATTATAAGGAAATATAAAATTAACATGCATGCATGTATGTATGTATGTATGTATGTATGCACATATATATGAACGATTGAACGTACTGACCTTTCGAGAAAAAATGCTAAAGGCGCAAAAACTATCGTGGCAAATGCATGGCGGTACACGACTAGAATCCAATGACTGAACCCATGCTTGAAGGAAAGCATGGTGATAATGTACATTCCGGCGTAGCCGAACTGTAGAGACACCATGGCCAAGTAAGGCTTCATCTTAGAGAAAGCCGTACTCGTAATCCCCCATGAAGTTTGCTCTCCCATTCTCTCTCTCTAATTTTTCTTTAGACAATTGTAAATGTCTGAGATACACAAAATGGGAAGATTAGGGCTTTTATACACAATTCAAAAGTAAAAAAGAATGAATAATTCTTGTGCATTGGGCACTAACTCTACTCCCCTTTAGGATTCTCTGTCCATCAAATTCAAGAAACTAGGATCTTTCCACTAATTAAAATAATCCTAAAAGAAAGATGATAATAGTTTTCCATGAATCTCCACCACATGTTAAATATTTTCTAGGTTTAATTTATTATTGGTTAACTATTCAATCTAAAAGATTTGTTTGAAATTAATTCTAAACATGTCTTGTCACTTACGTGTGGTCATGTTCATTTTCTTATTGAGCCCCTGTTTGACCTGTGCATAATTTTCCTATATAGGTGACAATGCGATTCGAGCTCAATTTTTTTTATTGCTTTTATCCTATGTTGAACCACTCGTTTATTTATTAAAGAAGCAGCCCACTAAATTAATTTTATTATATTTTGCAAAATGACCACCAAATATATTTATTAGGGTTTAGTGCAATGTGATGCATGTAGGATTGTGCGATGATGAGTGGACACCTTTCTTGAAAATGCCATGCATATTTATCTTGTTTATTAGGGACATGACTAATTATCTTTAATTGGATTGGATGTTTTTCTTTATATCAATAAATCAAATGGTAGTTGCTAAGCCAATAATTATGTTGTCCTTATACATAAATCCAAAGTACACAAAAATTATTTGCATTCAATACAAGTTTAATATTACGTAATAACGAGGTCAATAATTACATTACAAAGACTAAAATATCGAGTTTTTAATTACTACGTACCAATTAAATCATTTCCCTCATCACTTGCACGATTTTTTTTTTTTTTTGGGAATTAATATATTTGTACGAATTTATGACGATTCTCTCCATCTTTCTTCACTCACTTTCATAAAGAAAAAGATTTTAATAAAGTGGTCAACACATAGCTTGACGATTTAGAATTCTCTACTACTAATTCGAGGGATATGTCTTCTTTTTCTTTTCTTTTTTTAGTTAGTTTCCACTTTTGATAAACTTTTTGTTACGTGGGAATTCTTCTTAGCCATACTTTAAATCCCCTCTAAAAAGAAATCTTTGGAAAGGACTTCATTGATAATTTCGTATTCTAAATATACAAAATTTTAAATACTTAAATAATATCAATGTGGACGATCCCACATTGTACAAACAACATCATTCTATATTCTTTGAGTTTTACTTGGAAAATACCCTATGTACAATTCTAAAGAAATGTCTATTATAAGGATATCGATAACTAGACAATATTGAACAATATAATAAATAAATATTTTAATTTTTGTCATTTTTTAATACTATATATTAAGTACGGTCCAACCCTTCTTTTTTTTTTTTCCTCCAAATATACCTATTTTTAGCAAAAAAAATCGAACTCAATAAGATGCATCAAAATGTTAAGAAACGTAGAAAATTTGATAAAGTAGAATATTTTTAGAACAATGGAGGAAAGAGAAAAATAAAAGAAGATATATCCAACTTTCGTTAAGACTCGAGTTTAAGTTCGAAATAAATTAATATTTTTTTTTTTAGAAAAAGAGAGATAAAATAAAAATCCACATACCGAATTTAAGAATTTCCCTTACTGATTTTACTTTATGGAGAGTAGAATATTGTTAGGCATATCATTATTCCCCATAAAATGCGAATGGAAGTAGCAAAAATATGTCCCGGTTTGTTTCTAATTTTTCATCCATAAAAATGAAAAATATGATCGTTATCTATCACATCAGGTCATCAATTTTCAATTTTCATCTCTTGTGTGAGGCCAAATAACAACTATATTTTTCATTCTTACTCTATAATAATGTGCACCAAACGGATTAATCAAAATTATACTCTAATATTTTAGATAAAAAAATTATTGCTAAAAAGTTATTCTTACTTTTCAAGTTATAAATAACTTCAATTTTTATTTAAATAAAAAAAACTCGGCCAAACATGGTAAGAGTACCTTAGTTAACAGTATCGGCACTGACTCCTCACCAACTGCCCACCGAATAAGTTGACTCTCGTAGTGGAGTGATATTCCGACTCATGCGCTATAGATGGCAAAGATGAGATGATTCATAATCAAACAATAATAATAAAATAAACTTTATCCTCAATATATTCGGGCCCCGTTTGATGGGCCATTATTTTGAAAAATAGAATTTTCAATAGTGATTCTTAAAAAATGCGTAATTAAAAAGTAAGAAAAAATTTTGTTTTTTTGTGCAGAATATTTTATTGTAAGAATGTGCGGTT